>CAJHUC010001009.1:0-120069 GCA_905146915.1 Ostreobium quekettii | reverse complement strand
ATGCCGTACGCGGCAGCCCCGTGCCTCTTCCGCGGCCAGCCCCCGGGCCGCGCCCCACCGCACGACGGCCCTCGCGGCCCGCGTCACCGTACTGAACCAACCGCCCTCAACAACAGCACTAACTACGCTGGCGGCCCCGGCGCTAACTAGAGATGCAGCGACGGACCGTACGTGCCGCCTGCTCGTGTCTGACACCGGGGGTCCATAGATCCCTCCCTGATTTCTCCGCGGCGCACGGCGGATTAGCGCGGCCTGCACGGGGAGTTGCGCGCCATGGTCGCCAGTCAGAGGGCCGCCTGGACGGCGGCCTGGGCGGTCCTGTTGCTGCTCTCCTGGAGCCTGCCGCGGTCAATCGGTGAGATAATGTGACGCGGCTACTGCGCGGCATCGCGAGCTGGAAGGGTGCCGGCTGGAGGCCCTGTGGGCGTGGAGCGCCGCGGGTTGCTTTTATCGACCGGGCTTCGATGTGGATCGCGAGTAGCGGGCATCGGGGGCATTGTCGGTGCAGGGAAAGGAGGAGAAAAGGGGGGAGTTGGATTTGGATTGTCGTCCGTCGACTTTGGTCGTCGCTGGCGTTGTACGACGGGGAGGGGGCGGGTGGGGGGGCTTGCTGGGAGGGGGGGGAGGGGAGGGATTGAGGGATGAGCGAAGAGGTGTCTGGAGGGGAAGCGAGTGCGGGGTGTGGGCGGGCGGCGGGCAGCGCGGCCGCGGCGGACCCGCTGTGCGGAATCCCGGGTTTGGGAGACGCGCCCGGGTGGCGGGGGGGGAGGCGTCCGGAACAGCCTGACGCTTTGTCGGAAGTTCGCGGGATTCGAATCCGGCGGGGTCAGGCATCGATCGCTGTGTTCGCGTCCGGGGAAAGGAGGGAGGGGAGGAGGAAGGTGGAGGGTGGGATCGGCGCCCCTTGGTAGTGTCGTATTCGGACGCCGCGGTCTGGGCCGCAATAGACGCGTTGGAGCGGGGTGGTGGGAATTTGGCTTGAAATGGGCGTCCGCCTTCGACTGGAGGCCCCTCCGCTTGGGACAGCCCCAGCTCGCTGGATGTGTGGGCCGCTTCGGACGGGTCCCTCGGGTTCTTGATGTTGGCGCCTTGCGGCTGGCGAGAATGGATGGAGAGGTTATCCCATGGTGTGGGAAGTTCCCAAGCCGCGCCCGGTTCACCAACGAAACCAGTGCCGCGATCCTGTTCTGTAAAAACACCTGAGTAAAGGCCTAGAAGCATCGGGGATTGTGGATAAAATTCTGACTATGCGTCCTGAACGGGGGTTGCTTTGGCTTGAAAAAGTAGCATCGCGCGTCTGCCATTGGCCGAATATCTGATGCCCCACAATGACAATCCGCATCCATGCTGCTGGCAACTAACGTCTTTCGTGCTATGCTTCCTCGCGAAAGACGCTAGAGCTAGCCCTCCTGACACGGCCATGCAGCAACATTAATGCATATTGCGGCTGCCAGAGAAGCTTTAGGGATATTTTTGGGAATACTAATGAATATATACCCATGCCATATCCATTGTAAAACCCCTTGGAACCTGCAGAGCAATAAATTTATTTAACGACCAGCGCCTCTGCCGTTTCTGACATACATGAGTTGGGAGCAATGGAGCCTTGATCTGAGACCCTAATTGTTCTGGTGTAAAGTATGTGCAAGCTGGATCTGCCTTGCAGTATGCTATGGCTTGTAGTTGCCCAGCCCCCACTTCATGTTGGAAACTGGCCCCAAAGCACAAGCCTTTGACAGCATTGATGTACGTGCATGGCTTTGGCAGCAATTGAAATTTTCTATGCTTAATTTAGCTGGGTCTTTTTGGCTCAGGGAAAGTGGCTAAAGTGACAGGAAATTTGCGAAATTGGTTGCACCACGCCAGCAGTTGCTGAATTTGTAGGGCACGGCCCGTCTGGCGTGCAGGTCAAGCCTTGGACTGCCAGGCCGCCCTCCAGGACGACACGACCCCCCCTCAGGTGCTGGTGACGCCTCAGCTTCTCAAGGACGCCAATGGCAGCCTGCAGACTCTCATCAGCTGCGTGCCCAGGGGCGGGGAGCTGCTTCTGGATGTGCCCAGCATGGATGTGCTGTCCACGGTGGTCCTGTCACAACCCATGGCCGTGGGGTCAGCAACTCGAGGAGCCGACAGGGTTGGTGTAAAATGTGATGAGCAGGAGCTGCTTTTCGACATAAGGTTTGGATCACATCGTCCTGTGCGTGTGTTGCTTGGGAAAAACGGTCCAAGAAGCAGGGCGGCATCCAATCAGCGCCGCAGTTTATTTTTTGTCATTGCTTTGCAGTTTGTTCGACTTTATTTTTAGATATTGCTTTTGCAGTTTGGTCTATTTCTCGCTGGAAACTTGGTCTCTTTAGCGGCCGGCGTGCCCTCAAACCCATGAAAGAACCGCCAAATTTTCTTGCCCACCGAAATCGACCCTCTACGCACAGCTTCAGGAAAAAAAAACGTCTACAGCGTTATTTCAACGCTAGGCACGGTTGAGTGGACTCTTGGTTTGCGGTGTCTGCACAGGGCGCGAGCACACCTCGCGGCTTTAGACTGTGACTGGCGTGGTTGAGGCTGTTGGGCTTGGCCCGTCGTTTCAAAATCCGCCGGTCTACGCGCAGTGCTGTATCTACCGCGGTATATTCAGCCATTCCGCATCAAAAAATTCGCCGTTACGCTTTTCGCTCCGCATTTTTTCCAGAGCGCTGTTTTTGATTTTCTTACATTGCTCCGCAAATATTTACCAAAAGAGCGTTACTTATTTTATTATATTGTTATGCGGAAGAGTTGAATATATTACAGTACACACGAGCTTCTCGCGGTTTAAAAAACGCTTTGGAACGGGTCGGAACTCGGTGACATGGACAGTTTGTAAGAATGTGCGAGACTGAGCTACCGCCGTGATAACGGCACTGAATAAGTGTTGGACAATCCGAGGATTGTCCAATACCTGTCATTACCGGATATGAGGGTTATGAAGGGGTCATGAAGGTAATGAAGGGTACTAGGGACCTAAAATTCTAAAATACCCTAAACCCAGAACTGACTTTCGTGACCTTTTTGACCTTCACGAGTTAATTAATTCATGATGTCATGATCATCGTCACCTTCGTGACCTTCGTATCTTCATATCTGGGAATGAAGGGTATTGAATACGAATATGAATACGAATACGAATATGAATATGAGTATGGGTATGGGTATGAGTATGAATATGAGTATGAATATGAATTGTACATTTGTGCTGATCGTCGAAATGTTTCTTCGCATCAATTCTCTATTTCTGCTTCCGCTTTGCAGGTCTGGCGGCGTCAACATATCCGACCTCTCCATCCGCCAATGCAACCTCACCCAAATCATCAAAATAACGGATTGCCAAACCGATGCTGCAGATGTCGTGCTTTCCAACATCGAAATATCGCGGAGCGGGGCCCTCGGCGACGGCGGCATGATCGGCGTCTTCGGGCCCTGCACTTTAGGGCTCAACGGAGTGAACGTGTCCCAAAGTACTGGAGGGGCTCTGGAGCTGAACACGGGTGCCAGGGCGGTCGCTTCCAGCTGCAGTTTTGAAGGCAACTCCAGGCTGCGCGGTGGCGGTGGCGCGGTGAAAATATTCGAGGCTGATTTCCTGGCCCAAAGTTGCGTGTTCTCAGGGAACACGGCAGAACAAGGGGATGGTGGCGCTATTCACGCCGAGGTAACGAAGGAGTATCGGCGCGCCACCAGCCGGAGTTTCGTGGCGAGCCGGGCTGAATGTCTCTCTTTCTATGTTTCGATACTTCCACGTTTCTTGTCCATTACTTGTTAAAACTGTGTTGTAAAGACATGTGTTGAAATTTGTCAACTAATACGTTTGTCAATGCACCGCTCACGCAGAGCGGCCTCTCATGTGCATTTTCTGTTCGTTGCGAATGCAAGCCAATTTGGCAGGACATGGTTGTGTCTGAAGTCGCGCTGTGTGAAATTTTGCTTCCAGTCTGAGGATTTCGACCGCTCCCTGGTGCTCGACGGCTCGATTTTATCCAACAACACCGCGGCCAAGGGGTTCGGAGGGGCCGTTTCCGTGGCCGGACTGGGAATGATGCTCGACGAGCGATTCTCGCAGTTCTTGGACAACGCCGCAGAGTGCGAGGGCGGCGCCATTTACCTGCATGACGTTGGAGGTGCCAGCATCAACCAGTCGAGTTTTGTTGGCAATCGCGGGTGCAGAGGAGGCGCCGTTGTGCTCGAGGTGGTCCACCGCACCAAGCTGGCTCAAATTCACACATAGGCTGAAAGTGTTGGAAAAAGCGTTCTTACGTCAAATCGGGGCATTAAATGCGTTGAATGAAGTAATGCTCTGGATGTTCAAATTCGAGTCATTCTTACAGTTTCATAGAATTGGTGCAATTATGAAGCCAATCACGTTAAAATGTACCAAAATGTACGGTCTTGGTGGTGCCTATCTCGAGTTAGTTCGGGTGATTTGAGTGGTGTGTGTCACTTTCTGCAACACTTTTAGTTGTCGTTAGCTTAGGACCAATTAACACTTTTTGCGAACACATATATATGCATTTCACCAGTGGTCTGCACGCTAAAGACACGAAAATACCAAAAAATCGTAAACTTTGAACACGTTTGGACACGTGTTATTTGGCCCTCTTTTCCCTAATGCATACTAGGTGGGCGTGTTCTTTCTGCAGGAAATCCAGGGAACAGCGGACCTGTCTGTGCTTTCCGCGGTTTTCGCGAACAACTCAGCGTGGTTGGGGGGCGGAGGCGCCATCTTGGCATCCGGTCAAAACGCCTCCCTGAGCGACGTTCGGAATGTGTCCTTCTTCAACAACGCCGCCGAGCAGAACGGGGGTGCGGTTGAGCTGAACAGCGGCGCATCTGCCAATTTTTCGGAGGTTCTTTTCGAGAACAACGACGCGATGGGCTTCGGCGGGGGTGTGTCATCAGTGGTGAGCGGCAAAGCACTGACGTCAGCAAGCACTTGCTTTGGAAGGCTCATTATCCCATCCGTTTGAGCGATACTGCCGCCCCCCACACACTCCCAACCCCACCCCCCTTCAGTCTTCTGCGCCTTGCCGACCTGTAGTAACGATGGTTATTGTGCGCACTTCCGGCGTCATACTTAATTTGCCTCCAATGAAGGGGCGGAGTACGTTTGCCGAGGCACCCGAAGACCTTCAAGTGGCTCTTGGCAGGAGCGCTTCAGTGGCCCGGATGAGCGTTTCTTTGAATATGCGTTACTCTTTTTCGAGAGGCAGTACAGGCGGAATGAAAGATGAGTCTCACTGGTGCATCCATTCGCAGTTTTCCCAAATGGAAAATAATTTGCCACTGAATGTCTTCTCTCGTCATTCGCGGGCTCTATCCATTTGGATTGGAAACAGAGAGGTGCACCGGGAAGCTGAGGCTGACACTGCTGCATCTGGCACACAGATGCTGAAGCCCATTGCTCCGCAAGCGCATCAATTCTTTGGCTCGCCATCGGATAGTTCTAGCAAAAATCAATTGGGTGGGAGCCTGCCACACATCGCTTCAGTAAATTGATCAGGTGGCTGCACCCTGTGCATGCAGGAGAGTGTTTTTCCCTCCAGCCTCTCTTTTCGTGCCTGCCTGTTCTCCAAAAACTCGGCGGAGGATGGGGGCGGCGTTTTCCTCGAGGGGACCAACTTGAGTGCCCTGCTGACAGGCGGCAATCGTTTTGTGGGCAACTACGCATTGCGCTTCGGAGGCGCAATTGCTGGCGTCGACAGCGGCGACCTCACCACTGACGACGCTGTATTTTTAAAAAACGAAGCGGGTAATAGAGGGGGAGCAATTCATTTGCTGGTACGGCTGAGATTCTGTTGATGTATGTGCATAAGACTGCTGAAAAATGGTCTCCATAGGGCGGTTATTGCTGTTGCACAACGTGGTGTCGTTCCGTGCATCTGGTGTGTCAGTGGTTCTGCGTGCTCAAACACTTAACGTGATTTAGGCATGGAGGAACCTGTACGAAGTTGCAATGTTAATCCATGTGTAGGTACGAGTTCCACTGCGCGAATTTGCTTCCGACCACTGAGATGCCACGCTGCATCCTGCATTGCAGGACCTGCAACTGGTTTCCATGATTGAACCTCGTGTGTGGCGACGGTTTTTCTGCGCTACGTGTGGACTGCATCGCGTTTATGTGACCCACCCAATTGAAAATGCCGAGTGGCTGACAGTTTGGTCCAAGAATTCGGTGTGGCTGACATCAGAATCTGGGATTCTCATTTTAAAAGTCCTAGCACTATAGCTGACCATTACATTGATAGATTCTGATTTAGGTGCACCAATCGAAAGGTGAACCTGGATCCAAGCACTTCTATTAATGCGTGCGTAACGGCTCTGAAGATTGCGTTCGGGTTCAATTACGTGACCGGCTTCCTTGTATCTCACAGATAAGAGCCACCGAAAGCATAGAAGAAAACGTCTCTGACATAGACAGCCTGCTTGAGGTTTGTGTAGATCCTGAGGCTCTACATACTCAGATTCTGGCACGCGGTGGCGACCGGTACGTCATTGGAACTTCGAAATATGTTGACCATGTCGAGCGGCTTGGAACATGTCAGAACCGTGCGTTGGGATGAGGGCGTTTGTGCCAGTGGCAGGGGGCATTCATTCCTCGGAACGTGTCGTTCAAAAACGCCTCTTTTGAAAACAACACCGCCCTGTCTGCTGGGGCGCTGTATGCGGAAGGCTCTGCATCTCGAGTGGAGCTGGATGGAAACGTCAGCTTTGTCGGAAACGAGGCGATGGGCGGCGGGTTTGAGCTTGGGGGAGGGGCAGTCAGCCTGAATTCAATAAAAGATATTTTCATCAGAGACGTGTTGTTTTCGTCCAACCGAGCGAAAAATCTTCCAGGGGGAGCGATTTCAGTAGAGGTGAGCATGCCCTTTGCAATTTGCGCAAAACGGCTTTGTGAATGCTGCACATCTGGCACAGGGTGTGCCGTGTTCATTTCGTTATTGTACAGAAATACCCTATGATGCGGTTGATTACAGGGGTTCTACGCCTCGAGGAATCTCCTGGTTGTGAAGCATGGCTTCGAGACTTAGGCCCATGGAGGCAGCGACTGACCAGATGTGGCCGGAACATGACGCAACATTTGGCTAGGCGTCAACCTGCTCTGTGACTGGCGCCAGATCTCGGGTCCAGCTTGCCGTTTCACATGTTTGCCGCATTCAGAAATTTCCGCATTTGCACAAATCAGGAACTCAATTTTGTTGGCGATTTGATGATATATATTTCTCAAGGGTGCAAACGCACCAAATCACCAACAGTCTCATTTAACTTTCGGTCCTGTTTCGCTGTGGTTCTTTCAATCCGCACGCCACGCATGTGATTTCTCTGATCAGGTATAACAACAAGCTGCACACAGCCGCCTTCACGTTGTTCCGCTGCAAGAGAATTTGGCGCTTTTGATTTCGATCAGATAATTGAGTCAATCCTAATCGATGTCTATTTTAGCTTGTCGCAAGTACAGTGCTGTTAAAATCTTTGCGAATTGCATTCTATGAGAGTAAAGAATGTGCATTTGGGAAATATCAACAGTGCTTGAGAACTGCTTAGAAAGAGCTGAGATGGGATGCAATGCACAATTGGTAAGCGCTTGGAAACGTTCTGATACAGCGCTTCTGGGACGAATCAATATCAGCGCAGCAAATTGCAAGTACAAGTGCAAGTGCAAGTGCAAGTGCAGCAATTGCTTTTTTGCTTTTTGCTGCTCGCTGCTCAGGCACAAGAGACAGGTAGCGCCTTGGAAGTGACCAACTCCTCTTTCGTGGGAAACTCCGTCACTGGAATGCGCTCCTTTGCAAACGGAGGGGGCATCTCCATAGAAGGGAACGGCGTCTCAGCGGCCTTCACGTCGTGCATGTTTTTGTCCAACTCCGCGGACAAGAACGGCGGCGGCATCAATGTGGACGACGCCGCCAGCCTGCGGCTGAGATCGGTGATAGTGTCCAATAATTCAGCGGGCGGCGGCGGCGGACTGTCAGCGAAGGTCAGCTCGAAGGGCCTATGCCCTTCACTCCCTCGGGTATTTACCAGCAACTAACACCAGCTGAAAAGTAATAACTACGCCTAACAACTTGATAGTGTGTCTTTCCTGGGTTACCCCGAGGGCCATTGGTGCTTGCTCAATCTCCAACCCAGCACGCGAATTATCATGAAGTGTTTAGCCCTTCCGCGTCGGAGAATTTTACCGTCACGCTTTTTGCTCCGTAATTTTTTGTTTTCAGAGCCTTTCTTTCTACTGTGTTACTCCGCCAATAAATGCCAAACTTTGCGTTGCCATGTATTTTTTCCTCGCAAAAAATGCGAAGTGTTACTTTACTATGGAAAAGGGCTCAAGATTTTACGGTAGCTGGTTCAGAAGCGGGAATCGTAAGTTCCTGTTTCCGCTGTGGCAGCTGCCGCCGCGCGCAGCCTGCTGGGTCCGTGAAAGGGAATGCATAGTGAGGCGGTGCACGCAGAATCCATGCAGACTGAAATGGAGGGTTTTGATAGTTGTTGCATCTACAGTCGCGACAGGGCTATTTCCGTCCACCTACCATCGCTGTATTGTCGTATTATCATATTAGCGTAATGTCATGTCATATCAATATCGTATTATCTTGATAAGATATTATCATATTGTCGTATTGTCGTCTCGCTGTAATGTTGTGTTGTTGCTCTTTGTGTACATGTGCACACTTATCCACTGAGCGTTTAATTCCAGTGTCATAATGCGCGACAGTGTTGGCCTTTCACTGGTGGAAAATGGCACCAACAGCACGGCGAATTTTATATAATTCGCTGCAATTTTACCGCTATTCAGGCAGGAAATAATCAGAATGGGATACGGCCCGGTTCATTTCGCCACAATTGAACAATTATTCGTTTGTAATTTTTCAATAACTCGACAACGTTCAAGGTACAAGGGCAGCGCTCTATGTCATTGACAACACCAGTCAAACGATTCAGAGAGCCCCGCAATTTGAGCATGAGATTGATTTTCATCAACAACAAACTTTAATTTCAATATTAGGGAAGAAGTGAGCAAATTGCAATTCGCTCTTTACTAAAATTGGATTAATCATTCCCGCGCACATGGTGATCTCGTGAGCGAGAAATCTAGCTGCACGACGAGCCAAATTACGTTCAAATAGTCTGTTTGATATTATAGATGATCGAATCATGTGTGCGCCCTGCAATATCTTGGAATCTCCACTGAAGTCTAATATCTGAAGCAACTTCCCACCGCAAATTTATTATGGTTCCTCATTGTTGGAAATTTTGCTTTCTAGCACACGTTGAGGACAATTGACCCTTCAAAATGCCTAGTCAAGATTGGTCAACTTGTTCCTTGTTTATTTTGACATTGCAAGTTTTGAGCTTGTGCTTCTATCATTAAAAAATATGCCAGGTGCCTTGGTGGGGTGTCTGGATGGATTAGCATCGCTTTTGGCGAAGTCGACTGTGCAACATTTGTGCATCAATTTTAAATTCAGTGGCGTGCTGAAATGTTTCCGCCACATTCATCAATTGGTTGGCGGTCACTCACAGCCAGCGTCGCATGAAATATCACTGGAAATAGATGCCTCTGCCCATTGCTTGCACTTTTTCTTCCATTTTCAGTTGTGTTTGAGATCCTTTGCATCATTTTGTCATGCAGTCTACCTTAGGGTTTTCTACCTTCCTGGCCTTCACCGAGGTCGAGTTCTTCAACAATTCTGCCGGAGAAGGATTTGATCTGGTGGGCGAAAGGGCATGCTCCCAGGAAGCAGGCTTTGATGTCGCCGCGGGGGGAGCACTGTTAGTCAAGGGGGAAGGCATCACCTGCACAGTAGACGGGCCGTCCACGTTCCATGGGAACTCCGCGTTTGACGGAGGCGCAATCAACTTCCAAAGCGTGCGGAGCATGACTCTAACAGGCGTGCAATTTTTCAACAACAGCGGGAGCAACGGAGGCGCAATGCACGCCGACGTTGGCGGCGCGACGCAGCTCGTCGCGATGCAGGCGCTGAACTTCACCCAAAACAGGGGATGCTCCGGAGGGGCGATCTTCACCGAGGAGTCCAACTCGCCGGGGTCGGCAGATGGGACGAATGCCACGGGCGTGGAAAGGGTGCCCCAAGCGACGCTGGTCGACGTGCTGTTTGAGAAGAATGTGGGAGTGAGGAGTGGTGGCGCGATGCACATAGGGGAAGGCATCTTCAGCTGCTCCAACTGCAGCTTCATCAGAAACAATGACCGGAGCCTCGGGTCCCAGGGGGGCGGCGCCAGAGTGCTGGAGGGCGCCGCCCTGATGGTGTCGGGCTCTCGTTTCGTGAGGAACGGGGCTCGGAACGGAGGGGCCCTGTTTTCTGCGGGCTACGTGTCGGCGAACAGCACCAACATCACAGACAACGTGGCGCTCGACAGCGGGGGGGGCTTCAGGCTGGTGACGCCCATTGACAGGTCGAGGCTGACTCACATGCTGGACATGAGCGATTGCCTTTTCGCCGGCAACTCGGGAAAAGATGGAGGTGAGGATCACCGCTGTGGGCCCGCCGCGGAAGGAAAAACAGAATCCGGTCCATTCCCTGCGAAGTTGCCGACCATGGCTCGCTGCAATTTTTGGTTCCTTGGCTGCGGAGTGCGTGATTCCCTGGAGGATATTAGCTGCTCGGAGCATCAGTTCGCTGCCGTTGAAGTTTTATTATTGACTCTTTGCCATCAAATATCTGCTTTGGAGTGAGTGTTCTCCCGCCCTGTGCGTCTGGTGCGAGGAGGAAAACGCAGTTGAGAGCTCACGCAGTCCAATTGCGACGAATCATTGGATCACTTTTGCGCTTATGTCCAATGTCCATGGAGCAAATTCTACTGTCCACATACTGGGATGCCACGTTGTCGCAACAGCCTAGGATGCGAACAGTAGAATTGCACTGAAGTTTGTGCAGAGAAATGAAGCACTAACGTTCCCGCGTCTGCTGGTTGACATGTCTGAGAAGTTTGTTGAAAAGAAACGCAGCGCATTGACGCTGACGACAATTTCGTTTGTGCAAAACCTCGGCGGGTTGTTCATTTAACCAACTCACATTGCACACGTGTCACTTCTCTTTTGTGTTCATAACGCATTTCAATTGCCCTTCCGTTGCAAGCACATTTTTGTGCATGCACATTTGATGCATGCAAGTCTCATGCGTGCTCATTTTATGCAATTCTGTGTGTGCACATTTGTTCCGCTTAACTATAAGAAAACACCGTTATTGTGATGCCAACTGCAATGCCATTTTGACACAAAGTGGCGGCATCACAGTGGTCGCGATGGCACAAAAGTGGGTGCGATGGCATCATTTTGTGTCAAATTCAAAAATGTGTTCCCAGTTGTTACCGCAAAAATGTCTGTTTCCACTGGTGCTTGCCGCTCAACCCGATTTTCTGCCCCCATCAGGAGGCCTCCACATAGCCCCACCCGCCTCGGGCTCCTGCAGCCGCGAACGAGCGGATGGCGTCCCGGTCCCCTCTTCCAACGTCACTGTGGTGTTCTCCAGCGATACTCGCTTCGTCGGCAACATGGCCTTTTCCTCGGGCGCGGCGGTCTTCGCCTCCAGGGCGGATGGTTTCATCGCCCGGTGTGGCCAGACCGTGGCCACAGAGGTCGCGTCACCGGCTGACGTCATGTCCCTTGCCAACTCCTGCGGCTGGGAGAACAACACGGTTGAGGACGGGTACGGCGACATCATGGCCACCCCGCCGACCGGGGCAAAGGCTGTTCCCATTCGAGTTGATGCGCACACGAGCAACCAGCCCCTGCCGGCGGCGACGGTGGACATTCTGGACGCGCTGGGCCAGAGGGCCCTTGGTAGGGGAGTCTTGGTGCAGGTATGTATGTTGGTTTGTCTGCCTGTTTGTTGCTTACATGGATGCTTGGACGTGGTGTCACGGCATCCATTCATGTAGAGTACGACACCAGTGCGCGAGGGGCACATCCGGACCCTCAAATGCCGCCAAAACGCGCCACTAACGGCGATCACAGCTGCTGCAGAAACCACAGAACTCACCCACAAAAATAGAGAAAATGCCTGCAAGCCCCAAATCAGAATAGCAGCCCATTCCTCGTCCAACACTTCACCCAAACCCGTTCATTCCCTGACATTAGAAAAGCTCATAATCGACTGCAATGGCTGGTGCAGGTGGATATAAGGAACGCGACGGAGGACCAGGGAGTTTTGTTCGGCGAGACGCGGAACAGGGCGGACGCCTTTGCCGAGGCCGTCTTCAACGGCACGTTTCTTAAGGCCAAGCCCGGGGACTACGTCCTCGAGTACGGGTACGAGGGGGCGGTGGAGCCAGCGCTGGTGGCGGTCAGTGTGCGGGAGTGCAGGGTGGGTGAGGTGGAGCGGGAGGAGGGGCAGATCTGCGACCCGTGCCTGGAGGGGGAGTACGCGTTCGACCCCAAGGGCCTGTGCCGGCGCTGCCCCCCCCACGCCTACTGCGACGGCGCAACCATCACGCCCATGGACGGCCACTGGCACTCCACATCAATGTCGCCCCAGGTGGGCTACACTGAATGATGCCACGCATGTCGCAAAGTTCCTGACCGCGTCTGTGTTGTTAAACTGATGTGCTCTGTTGCTGGAATCACAATCGGGTGTTGATCATGCACAAAGGTACATTCACAATGTTAGATCCCTCTGTTAATTTGCATGGTGCTCAAACCGGGCCGAGTGCAGCAATCTCCGCGGTGTTTTCCTGCCAGTTTCAAAGAGTGCAACCCTGCACCGGACATGGCCACCGTGATTCTCTACGTTCTGTGCAAGGATGCATCCACTCACCCGATTGCGTGCGTTGCTCCAGGTGCACAGCTGCTTGCAGGACGACGCCTGCAAGTTTGATGGACGGATGGAAGGCCTGATGAAGAACGCGAGTTTGGCGCACGCGGAGAACGGGAGCTTGTCTCGGGAGGACTACATGCAGTGCAGTGCGGTAAGGAACGTTATCTGCATTGGAGCTGCGTTTTTGCCTGGCTGCGAATGCTGCAGCGCGGGCTGTTGAAAATGGCGGACGCCCGGCGCGGTCGTGTCACATCTTTGGTGCATTTCTGATACTTCGGAAGTAAATCGTTTGGGGGAACTCAATGCGCAAACTCGTGAACATGTTGTGCAATGCAAGGCACAGCACAAAGGGTAACCTGATCACATGCCCTTCAAGGTGCGGTACATTCGCAAAGAATCAGCAAAGTTCAAATGAATCGCAGACCCCTTTTCCAGCCGCTCATTAGGAGCACGACGCGTGACGCTGCGCTCACCATTCGAAGTGCCTTTGGGAAGATTGCCTGCTTAATTATAATGAAACATGCCTAAAATTAATCTGAAAAAAGTGACAACTCTGCCAGGGGTACAGGGGTGTTCTTTGCGGGGAGTGCGCTGACGGCTACGGCAAAAAGTCGTCAGGAACCTGCGGCAGGTGTCTCAGCCGCGGCGTCGCCAAAGTGGCTGTGGCTCTTTCGTTCCTGTGGTCAGTTGCCTTGATGGGATACTTCATCGTGAAAGACCTGTCCAGCCTCGAGCGCCTGACGAGGCGGAGGGACGGCAGCCGAGCGCTGGAAATGACGTCGATGGGCAGCCTCAACCTTGAGCCGGCCGTGCGCCATGCCGGAGGGTGCAGCCAAACTTCTGGCAGCGGCGAGCCTCTCATGCAGCGACGAGATGGCGTTGAGGTCGTGGCGCAGAAGCCGACAGGCAGCCTGTTTCTGGCATCTGGGAGACGCCCCACGGAAGAGATCCACCTCAAAGCTGCCAATATGGAGCGCTTGATGCCGCGGCGGGAGGGCAGTCACGCACTGAGCAGGAGCGCCACGGGCAGCGGAGACATGGACGCTGGAAGCCGAGCCGCCGATGACAGCGGCCACACTGCTGGGGCGTCTGGCTCTTGGAACTTTGGGGAGGCATTGCGAGGAATGGCGTCGGGATCAAGTGAGCTGAGGGTGGCCCTGGGGGGGGCGACGAAATCGAGGGAAGGCGGAAAGACCGGCAAATCCAAGTCGCTGGAGAAGCTGCACGAACACTACGCCAGAGAGAACAGATTTTCCGAGATTCTTAAGGTGTGTTCGCCCCCGATTCTTTTCATGTATATCGTTTGTTTCCGCCATTTCCCCAACCTCCTTGACGACCATGGACCCATGTTTGAGAGATCTGACGTTTTCTGTGGTGTACGTGCATGCAGATTGCGCTCAACTTCTGCCAGCAGATCAGCATAGCGCTTTCCATCAAGCTCAATTGGGCAAGGTCTACCCGAGGACTGCTGTCTGCTGTGGGTAAGATATCAACCCCAGCCAGGCCTCTATGGCATCTGGTCCACTTTTGTGACGTTTTGTGATCCTGGATGTGACTATCACAATGAAGTCGTATATAGCGGCGCCTTCAATACCCAGTGCTGCGCTGGGTTGTGAACAATTTGGCTTTGCTCTTTTCACATCCCGCTTCACAACAAATATGACGCCTGTCCTGTCAAACATATAGTTAGACATCTCTTTTGTCGCGTTGCGGCCAGATGCCTTAGGCTTAGTCACATAGACGTCAAAACACAGTCACAAGAGCCAGTGCTGTGGCCTTCATCGTCTTGTTGGCATCCCAGCTCGTTTCATCTGATCGGGTGAACCGAATCGGAAATATTTTGCTCTCTGTCTATAAAATTGTCGTGTCGATGGTCACAGCTGCATATGACCGAACGCTGTTCCCTTGGCAAAAGATCTTCAGGAATCTTGCGGCTGCCAAAGGCCTGGTGACATTACTTGCCAGACTTTTGTACTTCCCATTTCATCGCCGGGTACCCAGCAACAGTCTGAGAGCTTTGTCACTGGACACGGATGCACTTGGATGTCGCCAACGCACGTTGTTGAACATGCGATCAACTCTCACCGGAGCGCTGCCCCTGCAATCATTCTCGCAACCACTGGATTGTGTCTGCGAATTCACCGCGGTTTCGTCCGCGCACAGATCTCATCGGCGCATCGTCAAGCTCGAGCGGCTTCTTCTCCATGGACTGCACCATGGACGGCACCTCCGTGCCCAAGTCCATAATTCGGATGATCGTGAACCTCCTCCGGCCCTTCCTGGCCATCTTCATATTCGTCTTGACCTCTTTGGCCCTCACCCCACGGGGCGCCACCCGCATCCTCAAGCGACGGGTCGTCGTGTCCATCTACTCCGTCTTGTACATCTCGTACATCGACGTCACAGCGCGCCTGGTGCGGGCGGTCTACTGCATCCGCGTCGACCGTGCCGAAATCAGCGGGCCGCCGGTCTCCGTCGCCGTTGGAAACTACTGGACGGAGGACACCGCCGTGAGGTGCCACGAGGGACCCCACCTGGGCGTGGTCTTAGGCCTGGCCCTCCCGCTCTGCATACTCGTGACCTTGGGCCTCCCCGTCTGGGTGGTCCTCTTCCTCCGGCGGAACCGGCATCTTTTCAGAGACGAGAAATTTCTGGGGACGTACGGGGAACTGTACAAGGCGTATAGGCCCCGGCGGGTGTACTGGGAGGCGGTGGTGATGGGCAGGAAGGCGATCATCGCCTTCGTGGCGGAGTGGGGGCGGCTGGGCGCGACGCTGCAAGCGGAGCTGGCGGTCCTCACGCTGGCCGTGAGCTCCTTCCTCCACCTGACGGCCAGGCCCTACAACGCGCACCTCCCCGGCGTGGACACCTACGAGACCCTGGCCCTCGGGGTGTCCCTCCAGATCTTCCTGTCGGGCCTCATACTGGACGATCCCAAGACGCCCGGCGGGGCGGCCGTGACAGTCGAGGTGCTGGCCGTGGGCACAGTGGGCGCGCTGCTCGGCCTGCTGCTGTACCAGCTCCTGAGCGAGGGCCACAACGTGCTGGACACCGTGCTGGACGAGAAGGGGCTGCTGCACGCGGAGGTGGAGCCATGCGCCTCCGCCTTCAAGAAGGTCCGCGTCCTGTGGGGCTACTACGCCAACAAGGGGAAGGACGGCGTGGGGAAGGCCATAGAAAAGGCGCACAGTGTGGCGCACAGTGCCTTGTCCACGATGACTCCGATGTCCCGGGGAGACCTCTTCTCAGCAGACACGCGGGGAGAGGAGACGCCAAGAGGACATCCTGCTGGGGGAGCAGCAGAACAGGCGCCTGAGACGCCGGGGGTCTGAAACCGAAGATGACGCGCCCATGCGGCAAAACTTGTCGCGAGTGAGATTCGCGGATTACATGCAATCGAGCCCCATCCCTCCTTTTCCTCCCGACGATAGGAAAGTATAGGTGGGAGAACGTGTTGCGGGTGTTAGAGAGACGGGTGTCCTCGAGGCAAACTGGCAGAGCAGCCGACCGTGATTGGTGGCCGCGGAGGTGCTGGCAGTGAGGGCGGTGCGGCTCAACTTCGGCGCAAGTCGCGCAAGGGGCACTGGTCACTTGGGAGGGCGGGAAATTTCTGGTGTACTTCCAAAGCGGGGGAGACGTGGAAACGAGAAAGCGGGGTTGTTCATTGGGAGGGAGGAGTGTCTGGTGTGCTTCCACCACGGGATTGTTGAAACGAGCAAGTTCGTGTTAGTGTGACTATGGCTTTTCGCTTTGGCACATAGTTGCAACGAAATGAAGGACGATTTACGATTCGGACGAGGCAAGCTGCTTTCTTGCATCCGCTCCAAATGCCAAGAGCAACAGAGGTGTATGTTGGAAAGCAGTGCAGACGGTTTCTTATTAACAAGTTGATTCCGCGAAAGTCAACGGTGTGGTCGCATGGCAAGGGTAGCGCCACATGTATACATGTGCGTGAGCGACATAAGGACCATGTTGTTGCAACACTGACGCCCGGTTGATGGAAGCCGAATCCTTCCTCAACATGCACGCAAACTCAAGAAGTTGACCAGAAGTGCAGCCCGGTTGCGAACTCCGCAGTTTAGCTGTTCGCTTCATCTCTTGAGAAAGTACTTGCGCTAGTCGTGTATGTTTTGATACATACAGGCTGGGTTGGAACTGATGAAACGCATTCACACCTGCATGGATGGTGTGCAGAGAATGCATCTGGCTTGAGCCGTTTAATTTTGTGAATTTCCAGGTACCATTTGTTACAATCGCGCTTCACACTGTGCCGACTGTGCAAATGCATTGACACAGTGCCCAGCATCGTCGCGAAAGCTTGTTAAAGTTTGTGGCACAACAGCTGTTGGATCTTCATTCCTAAACTCATTGCAAAGACCCAATGAGTTGTTCCGATAAACCCCCAAACATTGCAGCAATTGTCGTAACTGTGCTGAAACGTTCCAATTGCCACAAAGCGATGCAGTTGTGGGTGTCTTTTGCAGTCCCCCTTGTAGGGTGTCCATACTACAAAAGCACCCCTACACGCCGCAGTATGATGCTCCCTGTTCACATGGATTACCACAGTGGATGCTGAGTCGCCGCCGCTAGTAATGATATCCCTGGATGAGCCCCTACCCAATAAATATGCATGCAGCGATTGCCGCGCACGACACTGCTCCGTTGTCAATAGATCAAGAAGATCTATCTATTTGTGGGGACCTCAAGAATGCAGCAGGATTTTCTTGTTGGAAGTTCCCAACAAGAAAATCCTGCTGCATTCCTGAGGTCCCCACAAATGTCCGATACCCATCATTTCCGGACAGGAAGGTCATGAAGTCAATTTATGGGCTCATGACCAGTCTTCAGATATTTAGGGCCATCGTATCCTTCTTGACCTTCATATCTGGAAGTGGTGGGCATCGGACGAATATGTAGGCACATGTATGGGAATTGAGCGTTGAGGTCCCCGTCCAAACGGAAGACCACTGGCGGGCCCCGGTTTCCAGAGGCTCTGCCACTCAGTCGGCTGTTGGCTAAGAGGAGGTGCATTTGCCACAACCACAACACCGATGCGACGTCTTGCGAGCAACCTGGCGGGTGAGAGGCTTGAAGGCCTAATCACGGCATCTGAGTCCCATCGCGTCAGGGACTGTGACGATATACAACGGTTCTGATTAGCGCCCTGCATCGTTGAAGTCGCTGGCCTGTGACCATCCGGGACCAAATTCACGTGGCCAAGGTGTTGACGCCACAACACAGGACGCCCCAACATATTGTGCATTAGCCGACACGGTGCTACTGCGGGTTCCCAGTCTTGGCGAGTCGCGACTGGAGTTGATTGCACGGACGACCATGGGCCTGGCGTCCTGTCGACTCCAAAGACTGGAGAGAGAGTGCCGGGCCCCTCTCGGAGGGTCCCTGGGGTTGTGAAGCAAACGGTTCCCCACCGTTGCTCTCGGATGCGTTGACATGACAGCGGCTGGACCACGACTGAAGGATGGTGCCTGCGTATGAAGGGGCATGCCTGTCAGCGCCATCCCAATAACTCTGATCTCTCAGCAGCTTAGTTTCCAAGCCCGTGGCCATTCCCGCCTCCGACACAGTCCCACCCCAAACCTTGCGTATCGGAGCGTGACCTCGAGCTGCAACGCCCACATACCACACCAAATATGTGCATATTATCACTACCGCAAAGTACCGTATCAGCACGTGATTTTTCAGCTGCCACGTCCTCTTATCACACCAAATATATGCATGTTATCGCCGCATTCCCCTCCCCACGCCCAAAGTCGCCACGCACCACCCATCACGCGCATCAGCGTGGGGTCCCAAAACTCAACATGGCCCCCCCGTTCAGTGACCCTCCAGGAAACGAATTCGCCGAGGCCAACGCTAATGACGCTGGCCCGCTCCGGCCCGCGGGCCGCGGCCGGTTGACACTTTCCGGGGAGGTGCCGCGGGGCGCCCATCCAACCGGAGGCCCGCAAAATGGCACGACCAATGACGCTTCCCCAGGCCCGACCACGCGGACATCACTCAATCTCAGCGCGGTTCCCGGTACGGAACGCTGCTGTACAGGACGCGGCTCTGGGCCCCCGGTGGGAGGGCAAAACCCCAGGTGCAGCCGACGTCGATCCAACCGCATGCCGCCCCTGAGGCTTGTGCCCCCGGCGGCAACTCGCGAGGAGAGGGCCTTGTGCTAAATGGAGCTCGGGCGAAGGCCAAGAGGCCTGTTTGAGAGGCCTGTTTGCCTGCTGGTGATGCTGATGCTGCGCCTGGGCGGGAGATGGGCTTCAGGTGGGCTTGACGTGGCACAGGCGCTGGTGGGCTTGTTGTTGGGCGGAATGGTCCTCAAAGGGTTGGGGCTGCCCTCTTCCTTGCCCCTGGTCAGGCGGCTTGGAAGGGCGGTGGGACATCCCATCAGAGGTACCCGGTTCGATCCCCGGTCAGACGTCCTCTTTGGCATCCGCAGCTCTGCACCGGTCTGGACGCGGGGGTCGTGGCCGTGGCCTAAAGGTGGAGCGATGGTTGGGATGCCTATCTGGGAGTTTGCGAGGGCAGCGACGGAACGAGGGGAAGGGAGGCTTGGGATTTGGGGGGGCGGTGGGGTGGCTTGTTGGTACGACAATTCGGGGAAGGTTGACCGCGGCTGGAACGGGGCCGGAGGCGCTTGCTCGCGAAGTGATAGGACGCGGATTGAGGTCCGGGGTTGGCGACCGCGGGGGCTGTTGACTAGGGAATTGACGCGGCTCTGGCACGCCCCTGGATGGGCCGGGTGCCTGATCGTCGCATGAACAGTTATGGGCTCGTCGGATGCGCGTCTGCGCCCGATTGCCACAGCTTCGCGGCTCTTGCAGGCTGCGCGGGCGCGGGATGCTGATCGGATATTGAGAAATGCAAGAGGCAATCCGCGTCTTCGGTTACGCAAGTGCGGGCGTTTCGGCGAGACTTGGGAGTCGCGGTCAGCATGGACCACCGAGATGCTGGCACAGGGGCCCTGCCCCTTACTTTTGTGTGTTGCTTTCTCCGCTTTTGAGCCCCGCGCCAAGGTGAGGTGTCAAATGTTGTAGTTGTTTCCTGCGCCAGAGGTCGTTTTCATTGGCGTGGGCAAGCCTTCCTGCAGCTCGTTTGTGTTGGTCGTGGAAATGTGGCTCCATGCAATGCAAGCAACGGGCACAGGCATTCTATCCTAATTCATTCTCAAACATCCTCATAATGCAGGCCAAGATCTGGACTGCCAGTCCGTCGTGCAAAATGGCACAGGGAACCCGCAGATCCTCGTGACGCCTGGGCTTTTGCAAGACTCAGGAGGTGACCTGCAACCGCTGATCGATTGCCTCCCTGAGGCGGGCATCCTGATCCTCGATGTACCGGAGGTTGTCCCGCGGTCGACGCTCGTTCTGGAGCGTCCCCTCAGGATTGAGTCCGCGGCGGAGGCAGGCGTCAAAGTGCCAGTGCAGTGCCAAGAACTGACTGGCAAGCTCTTTGACATAAAGTATGGACACCGCCCCAGCTGCCAGTACTTTCTTGACGACAACGCATTATTGCCTTAGTGATTTTCTAATCACAAGCTTCTTCATGTTTTCGGCTTGTGAGCCACAAATGTGCTGGCAGAGTGAGCAGGGAAAGCTGAAGGATTTACAGGGTGCCCTTCTTGACACCGAAATCCTGGCTGTTGAGTCGATGTAGGAGCAGGCAATTGATGTTGTGCACAGTGTGGTGCAATGGACTTCTAAGTGCCAGGGCAGAGCTGGTTAATTCAGATTTACGGCAATCTACTGGCTGCTGGATTCAAACTATCAGTCCAGCATTGCAACCATTGAAATATTTGTGTGGCCACATTCTTGGACCAAATGCTTAGGTTGCCTACCAAGGCAAGAAAGAAAGCGGTTGCAATAACAATTCATAGCGTTTCCTCCCTGGTTTGCCAGCAGTTGTGCTGTGAGTTTTGGGGAATCAATTGCACAGCAAAGAAAGACAAACACTTGCATTAAGCTTGTCATTGTGTGCTTCCTGCTTCATGAGCATGACGTTGCCGATCCAAGTTGCAGGAAGCCTCCTCAAGACATTCTCTGGCACAACATGGCTCACAAGCAGTCACCGACACGAACAGCAACATCTGATGTTTTAATTGCCATGCAGATCAGGCGGCATGGAGATCTCCGGCCTTTCCTTCAATTCCTGCAATGCCCCACAGATTTTCAAAATATCAAACTGCCCACAAAATTCATCCAACGTGAGCCTTTCCAACATCGACGTTTTTGGAAGCGCCGCCTTCGACACAATGGGCACCATCAGTGTGAACGGCCCCTGCAATTTGGCGATGGCGGACATGACGCTGTCGCAAAACCGTGGTGGCGTGCTCGCCTTGAACAGTGGCGCCTCAGTGACTGCGCGGAACTGCACGTTTGAGGGCAACTTCAGGGCGGGGGGCGGGAGTGCGGCAACAATAAACGATTCAAGTTTCCGGGCTGAGAGCTGTACTTTCTCTGGGAACTCAGCCGGTCGAGGAGACGGGGGAGCAATCAATGTTCAGGTTGGCAACAGCACCCGTAAATATTCGTGTCATGTGTGGCTGAGCATGCGACGAGTGCAGCGATAGTGTTGGCTATCTGTGGTGACAAATGTCAGCAGCAAGGCAGTGGTTCTTAAAAAATTAGGTTTTCGTTGTTTTTTTGGGTGTTGTTTCCGGATAGCCTTGGCCAAGTGTGCAAGTACCTCATGTGCTGTTTTGACGCCTCACGTTCCCATCATTCTGCAGCCCGAGGCGGGCGCCATTAGGGTGGAGATCATCGACTCCTTGTTCTCCAACAACACCGTTGGGGACGACGACAGCGGCGGCGCGATTTCCTTCAAGGCAGCCAGCGCAGTCCTTGATGTGCAGCGGTCTCAATTTCTGGGCAATTCTGCAAAGGGCGGGGGCGCTGTCTGCGTAACGGGCGCGGAAGAAGTCTTCTTCAATCAAAGCCGCCTGGAAGATAACAAGGCAGATCGGGGTGGCAGCCTTCTGTTCGAGGTGCGCAAATTTGTGTGATTCAGTCTCAAATTTCACCGAACTCATTTAACTTGAGCTAATTTAATTACTGAACTATGGAAGTGTTTCATTAATCCACCGGTACAAGCTCCTTGGATAAAGTTATCATTGAGGCGTGGGGCTGCTTGAATTTTTTTGTAGTGTTGGAGTGTCAAGTTTGCGATTTGAAATGCTCCTGCTTGAGCAACGGCCATCGCCACTGAGAACATGGACGTTGAAAGTAATGTGCTGCAATTTCCTGCTTATTGAACCAGGGTTTGTATCAATTGGATAATATCACCAGCGCCAGCAGCTAAGGTCATTTTGGCGATGCCAACTGCGATGCTATTCGACGCTAATTGATGCCATCGAAGCCACTTCTGTGCCGTCGTCATCACTGTGATGGCGCCACTTAGTGTCAAACGGCATCCCAGCTGGCACCGCGGAAATGGCGTCTCTGCTAGTGGAAAGTACAACAGGCATCTGACTTTTTAATCCATTTGAACAATTGATAATTACCGATGTTTCAAATAACTTTGACCTTTAGGGTGCACTCAATTCATCGTGTCCGCTGCCGGTTCGTTTCCTTATTGGCGGGCCCCGTGTTGCTTGGCCACCCAGGTTGCCTTGGCAGACTTGCCTCAAATACCACCGCCACCAGAGCTCAGAAGCAAGGCCTTGACATTCATTCCAAAACCTTGCGCGACCCACTTGATGTTTTGCACGTGACTGTTGCTACATAACGATGCCGTGTGTCAAGCAGACGCAGGGGCAGCCGATCAACATCTCCATCTCCTCCACAACATTCGCCAGGAATTCTGCCGGCGTGCTTGGCGGAGGCGCCATATTGGCGCTTGGCCAGGGCTCGGTACTGCGCAAGGTGGAAAATACAACTTTCGTCGGCAATTCCGCTGCCGCCAGCGGAGGGGCAGTCGAGCTCGACAAGGGGGTATCGGCCAGCTTCAAAGACGCGTTCTTCGACGGCAATGCCGCCGCTGCCTTCGGTGGAGGGATCGCGGCGCTGGTGAGATACACAGACTCGCCAACAATACTGTGAAGTTAACTGTGAAGTTCTTACTGCGGCTGCCGGAACGTTGCGGCATTAAATTTTTGGCGTCACGTCAACGCCGCGCGACAGCGCTATGGCATTGCTGTGGCATCAGGGGTTCGAATATGCAGTTTGATTTCGATTCTAGGGGACATGTGACACTGTTGAATGACCTACAAAGTTGTGCGTTGAGCTCGAAATGATACATGTACTCTCATTGAAACTCGACGCACAATTCTGGAGGTCATTTGATAGTGTTACATATGAATTAGCACAAAAAGCGCTTTCTATTAGAGCTCGTTATTGTTGGGGAACAGCGCAGCCATGATCTTCGCATTTGGGGCGTTTTGGCAATTCGCGTTTTCAATCAATATCGTGATGTGCCGCGCATTGTTCATGCAAAATTTGCGTGAATTTTCGTTAATAGCAGCACCTCATTGACAAAGATTTTTTGATTGTATTGATATAGCTTAATTCGCATTCGATTTGCATCCCAGGTGCATGCTGCTTAAAAAGTCCTGCAGAGTTTCCTCTCGACACTAGGAAAAAAAGGTCCAAATAACGCGTGTTCAAACGTGCTCAAAATTTACGGTTTTGGTTTATTTTCGTGTTTTTGGCATGCGGGACGTTGATGAAATGCATATATATGTGTTCGAGAAAAGCTTTATTTGACCCCTTGTTTGCTAGTGAGAAGCCAGAAAACTGCGCGGAGTAGCCTGGCAGTGCCGCCAGTTTAACTTCTTGAAGTTTTGAAATGGTTCGCGGCATATGGCTCCCTGATACCAAGCTCTTGCCTGCACACAGGAAGGCGCCTTTGCATCGAGTTTAGATTTTGAAAACACCACATTTTCCAATAACAGGGCCGACGAGGGAGGTGCCGTGTACCTGATGGGAGAGAAGCTGAACACGTCGGTAGTGGGCGGCACCCGTTTTGTCGACAACTTTGCCCTAGAATTCGGCGGGGCCATCGCATCCATGGAAGATGGAGACCTCCGTGCGGATGGGGTTTCGTTTGTCGGAAACCAGGCGAACAATACTGGGGGGGCCGTCTTCATTTTGGTGAGGGTGTCATCCGCCAGCAAATTGACTGTCGTCATGCAATGTTGAATTAAATTTTCATATAATATGGGCGCTTCGAATATCATGGGAATAGCACGTGGGCTACACCGCCGCGTATGAAACGCAGCCAGTGTTGGGAGCTCAGTGGTGTCGCAAGTGCTGATCTCCCGCGCATCCCTGCCTGGTTGTGCACATTGCATCAGAGACACAGCTACTTCACCGTGGCTCGCTTGTTACGGTAAAAACACATGCAATGTAGGCGGCTGTGGGCTCGCAATGGCATAGTCGCGATGCTCATTACCGTCGAGATGCTTTTTCTGCTCATTACCATAAACATGCCCTTTCTGGTGCACTCCCATTCTTCTCTCTTTAATCAGCAGCATGGTGCCACACACCGCGACACGTGTCTCACAACGCGATCCTCTTTGCACACCCTCCTTCCCACAGTAAAAATTACAGAGTCGGTGCCTTCCAAACGACGGGTCTGCGCATTTGCTGCAGGGCACGTCCATACAAGCTGTGGCGCGGTTCAAGAACGCAAACTTCTCTGAGAACCGGGCCCTCGCGGCTGGGGCGCTTTTTGCCGACGGACTCCGCTTGAGCGTGGAACTGGGCCCCAACGTCTCCTTCCTCGACAACTCCGCCATGGGTGGGGGGTTGCAGTTCGGCGGAGGCGCCGTCAACCTCCGATCGGTGGGAGAAGTGCTGGTCCGCAACGTGACTTTCGAGTTGAACCGAGCGGAGCAGGCCCCTGGAGCTGCCATGCTGGTGGAGGTGGGTGAAAGGGGTCCTGAGGGGGTGGCCTTGTCCCGCTGTTTGGCGGCTTGTCTACTCATCTGCACTGTCGGCGTCAGGCCCTGACTCCTGGAGATGGAAGGCTTCCCGAAATGTCGCGTTTGTGCCTTGTAGCCGTCTCTGAAACCCGCGTGCTATGAATATAATAGACAGCGATTAAGCTTGCCTGGTGATTTAATATATCTAATTGAAGACCAAGTATGACAGTGTAACTGTGCAAGCGACTGGGTAAGCAATCAGAATAGCTGCGTGTACTGGGCAGTTTTTACATTATATTTACGTTTTACGCGTTTTTACGTGTAAAAACGTAAAACTATTTTTGCGCGTAAAAACGCAAATGCGATCTGTGTTTACTGCGAAAATAACAGGCCTGGTTGTCGGTGGTATTGCATCAATGCTTCAAACATGTTACCATTGCAAGCAGGGCCTGTTCTGTATGTCCGCGCATGGGAACTTGAAGCTCGCTGTGCAACACGTCGTTCTTCGCCATACCCCAGACCTGGACGCTAGGTTGGCCGTAGTTGCCCATGATACTTGACTGTGCAGACTGCTTACATCGCAGGCGCACGAGGTGCTCAGCAAGGTGATATTGACGGAATCCAGTTTCTCCAGAAATTCGGTCCGGGGAACACGATTGTTCGCCAACGGAGGTGCCCTCAACCTTGTGGGGAAGGGAATAACTGCCAACATGACAAAGTGCGTGTTCCGCTCCAATGCGGTGGACATGAGCGGCGGTGGCGTTGCGGCAAACGGCGTCGCGTTTCTCCACATGGACTCAATCGTTGTGGCCAATAATTCTGCTGGTAACACGGGAGGGGGCATGTACGTACAGGTAGGCTTGGTAAGGGCAATGATATTGTCACTGGTTTCATCTGCGAATGTTGTCTGCTGTCTATGATTTTGATTAGATGGCGTGTATAAGCATATTTTATTTCATCCAAAACCGATTGGTATTGTGTTTTGTTTTATCAATCGCTGTTTCACTGTTTCCATTGCGAGACCGTATGGCATTGCGAGATGGTTTGGCTGCTACATGAGCAATAATGGTTATGCAGCGCACATCGATTCCAGCCGGCAATGCGATCGATGCTCCTATTGAAGTCACATTGAAATCGAGTGGGATAGAGGTCTAACGGATTTCACAACCTGAATTCTGTTGGCGAGGAAGGAGGTCAGCTATGTTCTGATGTCTTTTGACATTCCATCAACATGCTGGCTCACACAGGTAATCTTGCTTGGTGACTCTGTTACCATCAGGAACGGGTCTGTCTGAAGTCAGCCCGTACCCTGTGACAATATGCTTGATACAGAAAATGGCTAGCGAATGCCTGTGTGTTGCAAGCAGGCATTCAGCAATGAACCAAGCGTGCTTGTCCTCACAAACTTGACTTTTGACCTCAATTCGGCCGGGGGTCGAAGTGCACAGGAGATTTCGAAAAGCTGCTCCAGGGGGAGCTCAGAAACAGGGTCAGGGGGTGGCCTGGCCCTGTTTGGCGAGAACGTCGCGTGCACCATCAACGGGTCATCCACCTTCAGGCGAAACTCCGCGCTGAACGGAGGCGCCTTGGATTTAGAGAGGACCGGCGAGGTTACATTGCAGGACACTGAATTCGTTGGCAACGCGGCCATACTGGGAGGCGCAATGCGCATGATACTGTCGCACGCGGCAGAAAAGACTTTCGGAGACCGTCTGAAATTTGTCGAGAACAGTGCGTGCGACGGGGCCGCAGTGTGCGTGGACGGGGACAGGCTCGGCCCGTCCGACGCTCCGCGGAACGTCACCTCCTTCCGGAACGTGCTGTTTGAAAAGAACGTCGTGGAAAACGGCGGCATGGGCGGCGGCGGCGTATCTCTGAGGAACGCGGACATGCGGTGCCAGAGCTGCACCTTCTCTGAAAATGTTTGCAAGGGCGCCCTTCCTGGGGATGGGCTTGGCGGCGCCGCGCTGGTGACTTCTGGAGCGGCTCTGCGGTCCCTGGAGTCCAGATTTGAGGGAAATGTGGCCAGGGAGGGGGGCGCCGTGTATTGTGCCGGGCGATTCGTGGGAAATGGCACCGACTTCACTGGAAACGTCGCCCGAGAGAATGGAGGAGGCTTGAGGATCGGCCGATCGCCGGACGAGGCCGAGCCCCAGGTGGAATTGATAGGCTGCCGCGTGTCTGGCAACACGGCGAGGAGCGGCGGTAAGTTGAAGTCGGTCTTGAATGAACGCCAGGGCAGAACTTGACGCGAATTTTACCTACCGAAACATGTCACCACACGGCTCGCAATGTGTTTTTAGTCGTGGCATGCAGGCGTTAAGCCGTCTGGTGTCTGTGAAATGTTGAGAAATTCGTGCATTTGGCTGTGGCATAATTCATTTTTGCGCCAAATGAACACAAGTAATTGGCCCGCCCAAAAAGAGATTCAGAGCATACGAACATTGATGTGCATTTGCAAACATGGTCCAGCTGTTATTCACCCCCTGCATAATCTGAAGAGTATGAAGTTTGATCGTGTAGCCCGTGTTATGTGGACATATTGATGCATTGTGTGTTCCATTTGTTTGTGTCAACATATACAAAAGCCGACTCATTGCGAAGCTGATATGTACTGCAACCTGCGATTACGCATGCACGCGCTCGGCCCACATGCTTGCAAGCGTGTGCTCACGGATCTGACCACAGGCGGCGTTTTCTCGTCCCCTGCGGACCTCGCAAGGCTCTCCTGCGACGCCGCATCGAAGCTCCTAGACGACGCCCCCCTGCTGCTGGCCATGACCGACACGCCCTTCGCCAACAACACGGCCCAAAACTCCGGCGGCGCCATCTTCTCCGCGTCGCCGACGGGCTACGAGATCCGCTGTGGATCCGGCGCCGCATCGGGGCCCGCCTTCCGATCCCTGGATGCCTTCGCCCCCGAATCGTGCGGCTGGGCGAACAACGCCGTGATCGACGGATACGGCGACGACCTGGCCACTGGGCCGGTCGCCTTGAATCTTTCGCCGACGTGGATCGACGCCCACCCCAGCGGCCGGCCACTGCCGCCCGTGAGCGTTTCCGTCGTGGACGCTCGCGGCCAGAGGGTGCTTGGTGCGGAGAGCGTGGTTGATTTGTCACTTCCGGAGCCCGAAGATGCGCTGTCCGGACAGAGGTCTGCAGAGACGGTCAACGCGCTGGCGCTGTTCGACGGCACGTTCCTACGCGCCGACCCGGGAGATTACGCCCTGGAGTTTAGGGTGGCGGAGGGTTTGGCTGCGGCGGGACTTGAGGCCCGGCTGCCGGTGAGGGTGCGGGGTTGCATCGCTGGGGAGGTGCTGAGCCAGGACGGCAAGGGCTGTGACACGTGCCAGGCCGGGCACTACAGCTTCGACCCCGAGGTGGGCTGCGCGCTGTGCCCCGCGGACAACGCCATGTGCAACGTCTCCGCCATTGTGCCGTTGGACGGTGAGTGAGCGTGCCGCCCCCGCCATCCAGAATGAACGAATGATATCCAATTACAGATTATAACCTGTAATTAACCAATAAAAATGGCAATTATGTGAATGAAATGCCAATTATAGGCTAATGAGCCAATAAAAATGTACCACTGTCCCCTGTGCAGCGCTTGGACACACACACGGTGACGTCGCGCATTGCTGCTGATGTCCTTTGTTCACCACTCGCTCATGTCCAGATGCTAGGTGTTCCACCACTCCCCAGGCCCCCTCCCATTGACACTAGGAAAAAAGGGCCAAATAACACGTGTTCAAGCGTGTACAAAGTCTACGGGTTTGTGTTATTTTTGTGTTCTCAGCGTGCAGAACATTGACAAACGCATTTCATATGTGTTCGCAAAAATGTGATTTGGTCCTTTTTTTTCTAGTGTGAGCGACCCAAGACCACTAGCCGTGAAGAGTGTTGAGTCCGTTGTACCCGTTGGGAAACATGCCGGAAGCAGACGCAACCAGTGCCCCAAATGGGGCATATTACTGCATGTTTATGGATAACAACGTGCAAGAATGGAAAATCCATAATCGGCTAATCCGTAGAATCTGCAACATTCGTTGTTGTGCACAAGCAGAAGCCTGCTTATGAGCCGGAAACAACTTGCTCTCCAGGGAAGGATTGCATTGCAGCAGGGTGCGCACACTTGAATTTCAGCGAATGTGTATCGAATACGCCGTATCCACATGAATTCGAGCTTTCTGGATACATACTGTACGTGCTGGTGATCTCCCGTCGTTCTGTGCCCATAGCCATGCACTTAGGATCTCCAAATTCTCTTCAAACGAGCCACACACACTTCACCGGGGTCATCAGGAACTGCTGATGCAGAGCAATACGCAAATTTGGCTTAAACAGGATGAACATCACATGATCTAGTCCCGAGTTTATGCGGCCGATAGATGTGCAATACTCGCGCACGACTGCAGCCTTCTATCGCAATATGAATAAGCTCATGAAATGCGCGAAAAGAGGAGTTCTTGCCAGTGAGTGGGTGCCCCGCTCCGTGCCTTGCCACATTCCTTCGGCGATGCATTGAGCGACAGACAGACCCGCAAGCTGGCAGGCAGGATTTGCGATGTTTATGCGAAAGCTGCACAAGGAATTTCGCGACTAAGTTCTTGAGAATTTGCCTGCAATTTCTGTACATAGGTTTTTGGCAGTCAACATCGAGGTCGATCCAGGTCAGCAATTGCCTGCTGAAGCAGGCGTGCAGCTTCGAGTCCAGGTCAGAGAGGTTGTTGAGGGAGGCGCGGAGGGCGCATGCTGACAACGGAACGCTGACGGGATTGGATTATCCCCAATGCGCGACGGTGAGATTATGAATCTTAATAAGCAACTGAATTGACGCACTGACAATATAAATGCGATTCCTTCGTCCACGGTGCCACGCGGCGGGCGATTGCGGCTAGCCGGTTGCTGTTGGAGTATGCCTCATTTGCTTCATTTGAGCCGCACTGAAAGCACCCAGGCCTCAACGCCAGTACGGAAGCCATGCAGAACATTGGAGCCCAAATATGTCCTATGCCTGAGTTGACCAAATTGCACCTGTGTCCATATCAGTCAGGGAATTGGTAGCGCAGTATGTATTAATCAGAGATAGCGCCTGCGGTATCGTATTTATGCAACTTCTCATAAAACTCGAATGCAGGACATGGCAATATAAATTGCGAATGCTGTTGCAAGCCTCCTTTTGTCTTCAAGCACAAGAAGCCGGGGACATATTCCTCATTTGGCTGCGGCCCAGGCAGTCCAAGGCAATTTGGCTGCGGCCCAGGCAGTCCAAGGCAATTTGGCTGCCCATCATGATGGTAGCATAGCTGATCAGCTACGCTCCCAAACTCACCTAACCCATAGGCTGAGTTGATATGAAAGCAGGATTGTTATTTACGTTTACGCTCTTACGTTAACTTTCAGGCGTAAAAAATGAATTTGCAAAAAGAGGCTACTTTTACGGCTCGTTGTGATACCAGATTACACGATGGAAGTTGCGTACAGTGATCAGCACTTCGCCCCCTTGAGTGCCCCAACACAACGTCCATTTCCCACTCGGCAAGGGCCACGATGGAGTGGCACAAAATCGTTTTTTTCTGCCCATTCCAGTGCATCTGGCTGCCATTAATGGAGTATTCCCCGGAGTCCCGAAGGCTGTATGTACTGTCCTTATGTACATAGGGCTCTTTTTACGTTGTATTTGCACAATTTTACACGCTTTTACGCGAAAAAATGTAAAAAACTATGTTTATGCGTAAAAAAGTCAATACGATCTGTGTTTACGGCGTAAACAACAAGCCTCTTCGAAAGCACATAGCAGAACACATGCGGGGGGTTACGTTAACACTACGCAGCGACACAGTACGCGAGGGTGTGGCACTGAGGTGGCTATCACTTTTAAATTGCTTCAGGGGGATGCATTCGGTGTTTCCGTTACGATGGGGAAGTAATCCAACCGTGTTTTTTTGTAATTTTTGTTTCCCCACCTGTCTTGTCCAATTAGATTGCATGGCCGCGTCATGGGCACCACCTTAAGGATGTGCGATCCGATTCTCACGGTTCCAGTACAAGGGGCCAAACAGAGTTCGTTGCTTCATTCGCATCGAGCAATTACAGCGATTTTAGCTTCGCGCCTCCCTGTGCCTGTGGAAAGTAGTCCAACATTCAACATCGCATCTGCTTCTATTCCGATGGATGGGTAGAAGAGCCAGCTTGCGCTATTCCCCAACGCGTCAGGAATCCTTGAGTGACACTTGAATTTTCTTTGTGATTGCATTTGTCACAAATCAAAGCTAAAGCCCTTGCACCAAACTGGCGATGTCGGGCGAATGTCGCCTGTCAACAAGCGCATGTTTTCGATCTAATCAACGCAGTTTCTTCGCGAGCGCGTCTGGTCGGCCTTGAAGGGAACGGCCCGTTCGCACATTTTTGATGGCCAGCCGACACACAACTGTTGGATGTTGTGACGCCCGGCACCGCTTGGGAGTTGAGGAGCCTGGCCCCTAACATACTGCTGTGCAAAACATGATCCACGTGGAGTAAAATACTCAACCCTTCTACACAGCTACGTAAGGCTTGGCCTTTTCATGCGGGAAAATCTAACAAATAGCAAAGCAGTGGTGGGCGTTTTTCTGCGTAGCAACGTAAGAAAATATTGCTAGCGCTCTGAAAACAAAATGCCGAGTAAAAACGTAGCGCCAAAATTTTGTGATTCGGAAGGGTTGATTTCTTTTCAGCACGACCAGTTGACATAATTGACGCGAACAGGGATACAGGGGCATATTGTGCGGAGAATGCGAGGAGGGCTATGGCAAGAGGTCGTCGGGAGAATGCCGAAGATGCGAAGGCAAGGGCAAAGTCATCTTCTTCATCTCCCTGGCATCCGTGTGGTCCCTCATCTTGGTGGGACTCTTCATCCGCAGCGCCCTGGTGAAGGCCCAACACTACGACGCCTCGCTCGAGGCCAACCGCCAAAAGCCGGCGGGCATTGTGGACGACTCCGCGGCGGCGCAAGGATTTCAGGGCAAGCACATTGTGGAGGCCGTTGACATATTTTCAACGCCAAGAGATGTGGAGGAGGAAATAACTGCGGACAGCAGGGGGCTCTGGAAGGATCCGGACGGGGACAGCAGGGAGCTTCAGCACACCGACACGCTGGCTGTGGTGGACGCAAACTACGCCAGGGTAGAGAGGGCCCCAGAGTTGTTCAAGGTAACGACCCCCTGGTGAATACAGTCCACCGATCATCTCGGGAAACCTAAAAGGGACCAAAGAGCGGTTTAAATATTCTGCCGAACCCATCTGGCAGCCGTGGGTGTTGGCCTTTGGGTACATTTCGGAATGGGGAGTTTATGTTGCATTGCTCGACAGGGATGGTAAGTGTTGCTGTTCAAGTGGGACAACCGCATAAATGCCCACGTGCACTTTAACAGAATGCTTCGCTGATCTGCCCGTTCGAATGCCTGCTTCAGTGATGAACGAGCTGCAAAGTGGACTACAAAAGTATTTCTGTTCTGTGTTGATGTTTGAGCATCGAGACGTGAACCATCTGTTTTGTGTTTGCGTGCAGATTCTAATCAATTTCCTGCAGACAATAAGCATAGCGCTGGCAGTAAACGTCGAATGGCAGACGGCTATCAGACGACTGCTGTCCGTTGCAGGTGGGCTGGAAGGCAGGGTATCAGAACAGGGCATATCATTGTGATGGTCGAAATCAGCGTTTTGCGTTCTCAATTCCTTTCTTCGGAACTGCCCTTTTCACCTCACCCCTTCTGCTGATTCAGAATCTACTTTTCATCAAACGAAAACTCAGCATTTCGCTATATTTGGGATCCAGAAATACATGCGTCTGCAATATGTATTGTCCTTCATGGGCGCTTTGACCGCAAATCCCAATGAGTGCTCACAGTGCCTGCAGACCAATTCGGGGCAGATCATGCACAAAAACGAAATAAGGGAATCCTGGAATACATGTTGTGAAATGCAATCCAGAGCATGTTATGTTCTCTGCTGAAGAATAAGCAGAATACGCAGGGAGACGTCGAATAAGAATCGGAAGCTCAGAGCAGAGTATGTTATGCGAAGCGAAGATATGCTGAATTTGACTGCTCTCGATAGACATCGCTTTCCATTCCATTGTTTGAATTATCGTGATGGACTCTATATTTGTTGCTGCTGATTTGCGTTACTTGAATTCTACACCGCTTTCATGTTACTGGGCTCTTAGGATGTGCTGCGGACATATGAATCAGCCGCCGTGCATCATGAGGGGAGCTGCTCACTGCACGACTAATGCCACAGTCAGCTCAATTTACTCCAAAAGGCAGTCGTGCTTTCACACCGCCGAAAGATGGCGCGTGCAACCACAAGCTCACCGTTGCATCGTTGCTGTTCCCAGACTTTGGAGCCGGCTTTTCGAATGGCAGTGAGTTCTTCTCCATGGACTGCGCCCTGGACGCATCCTCTCACCCCAAGTCCATCTGGCGCAACGTCATAAACCTCCTGCTCCCCTTCATCCTCAAGACCGCCCTGATCCTGGGCTGCGTGGCCGCCACCCTCTGGACCGCCGCCCCCGGGCGGCTCCTGAAGCGACGCATCATCGTATGCATCTATATGGTTCTCTACGTCTCCTACTTCGACGCGACGTCTCGGCTCGTCCGCGCCTTCTCCTGCGTGCGAGCGGACGACGAGGACGTGCAGGGCCTGCCTGACTCGACGGCCCTGGGGCATTACTGGACGGAAGACACATCCGTAGAGTGCTTTGAGGGAAAGCACCTGAAGTTCGTGCTGGGAATCGGCGTGCCCATGCTGCTGTTGATCCCCGTGGGCCTGCCTCTCTGGCTGGTCGCCTTCCTGCGCGCCAACCGGAACAAGTTCTCTGACCTGGAGTTCTTGGGCACGTACGGGGAGCTGTACAACGGCTACAAGAGCGAGCACGCCACCTGGGAAGCGAAGGTAATGCTGCGCAAGGCGCTGCTGTCGCTGGTGGCGGGGTGGGCGCGAATGGGAGGGAAGCTGCAAGGCGTGCTGGCCGTCGGCATCCTCTTGATCAGCGCCTTCTTGCACATGCGCGCCCAGCCCTACAGCGCCTCCCTGGCGATACTCAACAGGTGAGAGGCATGGGATTATGCCTTGCGCTCGGCGACGAAACGGGTTGAGTAGACAAGATTGGTGGAAAATGGCCACTTGCGTGTTCCCATTGCGCAGGGGGTGATCAATTGCTGTGTCACAGGCACATGCGCCACAACTTGAATTTGGATCCTTCCCGGCGGGATCTTCCGCAACAAGCTCCCTTTCAACCAATCTTGCTGTCCAGAGGCGCTGGGCGAACGTAGGCATCTGGCTTCCAAGCAATTCGTTGCAGCACCAGATGCACATGAAGTGGCTTCACGTACATCACTGAACTGAAGTAAAAGCAGTGAATGACTATCGCTCATGTCACTGCAGTATTATTGCGAAAAGGCGACAGCCGTTTGCCGCATGTTCTCCAATTAGCGCACTACGATTATAGATATTTCTTGTATCACTGAGGCCTCAGTACTACCACCTCATTTGGGAACTTCTAAACGTCGATATGTACATATTTCTATGTTGAACGGCTCCGAGTTACTGCACACTATGCAAGGAAGTGCTCATCAACTGGTTACCTTCAATCTATCAAGGCATTGCCAAAAGACAATGTCATGATACCGTGGATGACAAACTTTAACTTCAGCATCGTGATCTACTTGCCGAGATGCTAGTTTTCTTGGCAGTTGGGCTTTTGCTTTCACGATGTACTAACCGCCAAAGAAAATTATTGCATCAGCCAAGAGACCAATGCGATTGGATGCCAATGCCCAACAGGGTCGAAACCCTCTCGCTGGCCGTCTCCATCCAAGTGTACATGACGGGCCTCATCCAAAACGCGCCCACAACCAAGGACAGCGCCAAGGCCGCCATCACGGTGATGGCGTTCGTGTCCGTTCTGGGCCTCGTGTCCTTCCTCCTGCGCATCCTGGTGGTGGATACGGGCAACTTCCTCGACAACTTCCTCGACAGGAATTCGCTACTGGGGAAGGCGGAGGGGGCGACCGAGATCGACAAGGTGCGCATCCTGGCGGAGCACTACTGGCAAAGGTTCAGGGACGGCAGGTGGAGGTGCATGGGGAAGGTGACGGGGAAGGCGGGGTTGGCTGAGTGCGTGAGGGATGGCAACGACGTGGGGGAGGAGCAAGGGTCGCCAAGGGAAGCGGACCAGCCGCCGCCGCCTGAAGAGGTCGCCGCGCCGCGGCGCAGCAGCGTGGACCGCATCACTGCTTCCATCAGAAGCTGGTGGAATGGGTGCTGATGCCGTTGCGAGCTTATGGGGAGCTGGCGCCAGGAAGGCGGTTTTCCCCGCGTTGCCAAACAATCCGTGTGAGCTTGAAGCGAAGGTTCAGGTGGCTGTGTTGGCGCCCCGTGGAGGACGGCTCAAGTTCAATCGTCAAGCGCGTGGCTCGAGGCAATGGAGTGGGCGAGCTTGCTGCAGGCGGAAAGAAGGGTGGTTTGATGGGTGTAGGGGACGCGCTGATTCACGGGATTCGCACACACAAAGATCGTAGCCGATGCATGGCCGGATCTTCCGGTAGGGCGCAGTGCAGCCTCAACGGAATGGACGCCAAGCACGGGAGACAGAGTCCACAGAATCGCAGAATATACACACCGTAGATTGGCTCCATTTATTGGCGGCACGAACACACGGGGACAGTCGCCGCAAATAGGCATGCGAATCGCAGCTGCCTAGATGGATGGCCTGTAGGAAAGCAAGCCGCATGTGCCTCGTTGGCAATGCTCTGACTAACAAAATTTGATATCAACAGTGTATTTTGTGTGTACAAATGAATTTTACATGCTGTATCAAATGAAATTGATGTGACTACATTTCTGATGCGCACTTCGGAATGGAGTTTGAATCTTCTGCGAGTGCAGTACTTCCTCCGTTCGGAATTAAATAAAACAATTTGTTGACTGTCTGCATCCTTATCATGTACTTCTTTTCCTTTCAAATGGGCCCAGGATATCTGCTATGTGTTTAGAGTATTTGCTATGTGTTTAGTGAATGCTCTCGAAAACTTATCAACAGAAAATAAGGTTCAGGCACATGGTAGTAATTTGAAGCCGAACGACTCAGCACCAGAATTCGAACATTTGCAGTCAGACCACCCCATGGGATTCTAAATGCCATTGTAGGTGAGGAGGGCAATCTGCACGGCTGCAAATTGATCCATTCTAAAGCTTTCTTTGAAGATCGAACACTTGAAGTAGGCTCAGAAACATGTCAGGGGTTGTTTGCCGTTTATTATTGGCGCTTTTGGGCACCTTGCTTATGTAAATTTTGTGTCAACTACATAATCTCCTAGCATCACAATCTGGAGCCCCCCCCCCTCTTCTTTGCGTCAATTTGTGGATAAGCATACCAACATGTCAGAGGTATCAATTTGAGGCTAAGCGTACCAAAATCAACATAGCGTCTTCCCTAAGCGCCTGCCTGATGTAAGCAACCCCTCTTTCCAAACATGCATCAATCTCAGCAAACATGACAGTGGAGGGTTTGGATGCTCTATTGCAGCCTACATGCGTCGCTATAATGGCGTTCTTGCGATGGCATTGGCGAAGCTCCATTGCAGAAGAGCCCTTGAAAGTGACGTGAATGGTGTGCAAAATGTTTCTCATGGCACGTGCCCACCACCACCAGTTTCAACAATCTTTTGGCTGCCATGCAGCGAGGACATGATCACAAAGTTTCTGTGGTGGTCTTAGCATCCATGGCGACCCTGCTCTTGGCAGCGGCCCTTTCTGGAAATGCTGTGATTGTGAAGTCTGCCAATTTCTGGGTCTCCAATCCCGGGCTGCTGTCCTTATCAAGCCATCAAAAACACCGTGGCGATCAAGGAATGAGCAGTACAGAAGCCGGTTTCGTGGTCTTCCCCCTTTGGAGGAACGGTTTCGATGTGCCGCCAGGACGGCAGCATCAAACGTCCACTCTGGGCTGAACACCAGTTGCAAGGCGACCTGGTCAAGGACCTGCATTGGGTGCTGTTCGGCCAGACCTTGAGAAGCCTCGACTTTTTAGCCTGAATCACAAGGGTTCAAAGTACTGCCATGTGGCTCGCACTCATCCATTGTCCATAACAATTGGCAGTACATAGCAAATGTGCAGGTAGTGCCCTGCTGCAATTTTTAAGGAAAACTAGCACGTTCGTGATACAAATGTAGCCTCTTTAACGCGGCGGTATTATTTACTTGCAGATAGAGGAAGCACACGCGTTTGCTTCAGCTGTGTGGAGGATGGCCCTGCCCCTGGTCAAGGGGCAGCCAAGAATATGTGGGGGGGTGGCGTTCGCACGCACCGTAACGTAACGAGCGTGGGCGTAACCGCGAAATTCGGGCAACTGGAGCAATGGGACCACTATGTATCACAATCCAAAAAGGCAACCGAGATTCCTGCCACAAGGACACCCGAGCCTGCCACACAACACGACATGCATCATATACATCTACTACGCATACATAACGTCAGGGCGTCAAATGCTGCATGCTCCCCAGCCGCAATGCAATCATTCCAGTGCATAGGCACTTGGGCGCCCGCAGCCAACACACATCTCACCTCGCTACAACCGGGCAGCTGGCCGGATGGGTGACTCCTGTTGGCTTGGCAGCCACAATGCCTGCACATCTTCTACCCCTACCCCCAAAAGAAGAAAAATATCCACAAGACCCTGCCCCGTCCTGTGAGATCAGTCATCTGAAAAGAATGCTAATGGTCTTGAAGTTGGCAGAAAATATACAATCACAAACGGCGACAGCAATGGACATCGACCGCCCCTCGAAACAACAAGCATCCACACGTCCTCCGCTGCATAATAGTCTCCCACGCCAGCCACAGCATCAACATTCACATTCCTCTCGTTTGCTGCTCGGGGACAAATTACCCGCTGAGTACAGCGCCGATGTGCCGTCCGCCGTCAAAAGTTGGGCATGCTGTCCAGCTTGTCCGCCGAGGCGCTGGGAGCCATTGACTGGCTTCCCAGCTGCCTCCTGCTGGCTTCGGTCTCCTTAAGGACGCTCATGCCCTCTCTTCGCCGGTTCTTGGACCGATCCAGAGGAGTCGATTTGGTTTCAAGGCCGGGTCTGCCTGAACCCCCCTGCGATCATTCAATCAACCACACGGCCAACAGGTGAGTGTGTCTCGCAGATGGTGAGATCGCCGCACCGTGAGTTCTGGCATGCAAGGCAGTTGCGCTGGGTATTGAGGGGCGCTGGCAACTCTGAACATTGGCTTGCTAATCTTTGTGCATGCAATGCATCGGGAGGCACCCCAAAAGGAAGGAAACCAGTGGAGATACTGTGTCCGCTCTATTGACAGTTGGAAAACCAGAAGTCATTTATACAAGGCGCTGGTTTTCTTTTGCTCACAAGAACTTCAACGAACTGGGCTTTTGGGTTTAAGATCCAAGCGCTGCAGGTTTTCACACTCCAAAGTCCCAAAAGTGCCCAGCTTCAAGCTTCAGCCCACAAACTCCGCAACAAAGCGCCGTGCAGCCAACGTACAACCATTTGACATTCATTGACGCAACCGCAGTTTGATGCCTTTGAAATCACTATGATATCATTAGTGTCAAAATGGCGTCACCACACTTTGATGCCAACGAAATCCCAAGTATGGCTTGAAACTGTTGAGGCGAAACGGCATTAAAACGGCATCAAAGTTGGCATCGCCGAAATGGTGTTTCTACTTATGCAACTGCAGGGTTTCCCACCTCCGTGCTCCGTGCGCTGACGCTGATCCTGGTCAGCACATTCTGCGCCGTGCTGCTGACCCGTGCCAATGACTGCCCAACCGCTTCCTTGGACTTGTCCACGTAGTACTTCCCCAGGATGCCCACCTTTTGCGTCACACCCGCATCACCCGCCTCGTTCAGCAGCTCCCTCTCGTCCAGCAGGAAGTCCAGGTAGTTGCGGCTCTCGCGGATGAGCTCACACAGGAAGCCAGCCAGGAGGACCGTCACGGACAACACGGCGAGGACAGAGACGATCACGCGGGCCACGTCGTTTGTGCCGTCACTGTTGACGATCAAGCCTGACAAATAGATCTGCTTGGGCAGGCAGGCAACAAAGGAACATCAGTTGGGATAAGGATCTTGGTTTATTTCACACTTGCATATTGCTGTTTTCATTGCTTTCCAATGACAACTGAATGCTCGCCACTGGCCCACGCAAAAAAGGTAGCAACAGGTGCGAATACTAGTGCTCACCAATAGGCCAACATCTCCCAAAAAGGAAGCCAAAACAAGACAAAATATAAGGATGTGTGTGGGGGGTGGAATCCAAGCATTTGATGAGCTCACTGCATACAGCAAGTGACCAAATCCAGTGTGTCCATATTTCTAACGAGCACACCAGAGGAAACGCACCCCCTTGAGGTGATAGCACTGAACACAAAATTAACAGAGGGTACAAAAGTCTTAAAGGCTGCTGTGATGAAAGTTGGCCACCTTAAGATGCTGTCCTTCCCTCAGCAACAATCAACGACACGAAAATTTGAGTGCAACAGGAGAACTGCACAGCTACACTGCCTTGCATAGTATTGCATAAGCTGCCGATGGGACACACATCACAACATTGTGGCAGCGCCCAAACTTGTACGTGTGCTGCTCGACAAAAATGCGGCATTCGAACACAAGCGGCAAAGACGCACAACAACTGACCTGCAGGGAGACACCCAGTGCCACGGTCTCGTATTCGTTCAACCCATACAGCGCCTCACTGTACGGCTTGAACACAAGGTGTGCAAAGCAGCTGACAACAAGTATGCTGACAGCCAGCACCCCTTGCAGTTCACCACCCAGCGGCGTCCTCCACACCACCACCACGGACAGCAGTGCCTTTCGCAGCATAATGACCGCCTCCCAGTACACATGCCTTGCTCTAAAGGCCTTATACAGCTCCCCGTATGTCCCCAAGAAGCGCAGGTCGTCAAAGCGCTTGCGGTTCAACCACAAGAAGCTGATCAGCCACACGGGGACGCCGATAGGGATGAGTAAGAAGAGGGGCAGGGCGAAACCCACAAAGAGGGCCAGGTGATCCCCCTCCCAGCATTTCACGTCAGTGTCTTCTGACCAGTAGCTGTCAAAGGCGATAGAGTCAGGAGCGTCAGCGATAGCTCGATCGTCAGCATTGACACAGTAGGCGGTGCGGATGAGCCGGGAGGTGATTTCGAAGTATGAGACGTAGAGGACGCCCCAGACCGTGACGATGATGCGCCTCTTGAGAACCCGCCGGGAGGCAGGCTTGAGGAGGGCGATTGTGAGCCAGAAGATCGTGCAGAACGTGACGAGCATGAATGGGAAAGACAGGTTGATAAGCATGCGACGGATCGACTTGGGCGTAGATGATGGGGCCAGGGCACAGTCCATTGAGAAGAATGCGCTGGCGTTGGAGAACCCACCAGCGAAATCTGCAGCAAACAAAAAAATTGTGATGATCATTTTATAGTTCGCTTGCTGCCTGTCTGATAAGCTGATGGGGCGCCACACAGCAGTGTCATGTCAGTGTGTGCAGTCCCTGCAACCATCAACGATACTCATACGTTTGTCATGGCAAGCTTCATTTCTTGTTGTGTCGGTCTACAGTGTGGCATCGTTGAGTGGTGGTGTGTTGACTTGCACAAACCGAAATCGATGACAACTGTGTCCATTCGCTTGTCAAGGCCAAAGAGAACTTTCGTTGCTTGCAGAATATCACCATTTAAATTTCTACATTACAGCATTTTAGAGATCACATCAGTACCATATGTGTGTTAAAAGGTCCTAAGACAGCTGCGGCTCGATTCAATCTTCAAGGGCAACTGCCCTGCATGGACCTCAATAGTTGCACAAGCTGGCAATTTAGAGCGAAACGCATTGTGACAGACTTATACACACAGATGCATTGAAGACTGTCTACGTCTTACAATGTTCATCTAATGCAGCATGCTGACATTACGACATGCATTGCCACAACTCAGTCTGCAACATATGCTGGGAACAACCAAGCTTTCAGCTAACTAGACGTCACAGCTGGACAGAGGTGTGCCATCAGTGGAAGAAACAACCCGCTTCCCAGTTCTGTTGCGAATGGGCAGAATGCCTCCTTCACATGCACAATTGTTACGATGTCCCCAAGACCCTTACCCAATGTTTCCAACATCCTCTGGATGGCATCTGTCCATTCCAAATTGATAGCCAGTGCGATGCTGACCTGCTGGAGAAAGTTCAGGGCGATCTGCAAGAAAGCCATGCAACACATACAGTCCTCATTGTGGCTGGCCTGGTGGTATGCAGAAGCGCACCCTGTGCCATTGCTAACCACCAAATTCTCACATTCACACCAGCAACTCTGGCTGGTGGACAACGTGGGCACATGCACACATATCTGTCTCCTTGTCCTGCTGAGTAGAGGCCAAATGTAAATCACCACTTAAAGGTTGGATACTACAACACTGCTGAAGAGGACTTGACTGTGGTGGAGGCACAAGGTTGGCAACAATTTATCCCTTTGGCCAAGCTGGTGAATATAAAATGCTGGGGTTTCTGATGATCTGAGAAACACTTCTTAGGGAATATGTGTGGGAGTACTTCAGTCATTTCCAGGTTTTCTCTTTTCAGTTCCCCGCCTTGCTGTTCTTTTGGACCTACCTCCTGCCCTTTCTGCAAAGATGGAATGAAAGATCATGAAGCATCGTGCACTCCATATGCACACACACCCCAACACTTGAACGTGCGATGGGATTGTATTGACTCCAAAAGCCAATCAAAAATGACATACTCCACCTTGAAGATCTCTGGAGCACGGTTCTCTCTGATGTAGTTATGATCAATCCCTGCCAGAGTCTTCCTGTATTTGGGAGGCATTCCGGCCAGGTTCCTCTTGGGCCTCGGCTGCCTGCTGCTCAACCTCTCCTCCCCCTGCCGCACATCCCCCCCCTCATCCTCAGCCAGTGGCCTTGTGCTGGGCAACTCGTCGATTTCATCAGAATGGGGCATACTGGCACCTGCCCCAGCCAAGATCATGCATTTCAGTTCGTTGCAGACACACAGAATACTAAGTCAGAAATGGCAGAACAAAAACGCTCCTCAGTGCCATTGCTCAGAAGCGACATGCAACGTGACCACCCTGTGTCACAGCGGTGCGCGTCAGGGTACATTCAATCACCTGCAATCCGCTCCTCCATTGGCCCCTCCAAGCTCTCCACTGGTGGAGCATGGGCTGCCACATGCTGAGCCAACCTCTCCTCTGCCAGCTTTTTCTTCAGGAGATGGTCATAGCGTTGTGAGTCCAGTAGGACACTGCGCACGAAGAAGGCAATCAACAGAGTAGACCAAATGGAGGCAAACGCGATCAGAATGGCAGAATTACGCCGTGATTGGCACTCGCTGCAGGTCCCTGAGGACCGTCTGCCATAGCCCACATCGCATGCCCCGCACAGCACTCCCTTGTACCCCTGCCACAACAGACCCATTCACATCACTCTTAGTGCAGCACTGCATTCCATACATCTGAGGCACTGTCTGCGAAGCCAGTCATTCTGCATCGCCTGCTTTCCAATGGCAGGGTCTCTGTTGGGGCCATTATATCCGAAGAGGAAGTATGTATCCTAGGACAAATTGATGAATAGGTGAATGATGTGCCCCTGCATCGCATATTTCACTCACTCTTATTGCACTATGCACCACATTGGAGCCACTGGGCTTCTATGTCCTCAACCTGAGGAATAGCACAACTATGCAGGTGTGGCACCCACACTCAGATCATATGGTAGCCTGTGCCGTACTTCTTGAGGGTACATCAATTGGAACTGCCATGAAAGCGCCGTCAACCCCCACACATACCCACCATGCCTCCGCTGAACTGCACGAATTTCGGTCCTGGATGTGCCCTTTACCTGACAACTGTGCAACACTAAGACGCTTTCAATGCGTCCAGAATGTGGCACCTCCCAGCCCAAACCACCCCAGGATCCATCCACAATTCCAAAACAATTTTCAGATGGACAAGGTTGGCTGAGCATTCAGCTTGCTGGCATTCAGGAGATCCAGCAGCAGCACTTGTCAACCAAGGGCTACGCAGTGCTAAACCTCCGTGTGGTCTGATCCCAAACGACTCACCCACCCGTCTGTTCAAAATTCCTTTGAAGGTGCCCTTATCAGGGCAAACTGCAAAACAGGTGGTTCATCCAAATCGTCAACAACACAGTGTAATGGTGCCCAAACAGATGATCGAATGGGAACATGATGCATGCATATTGTGATATCACTAATGATGCGACGGCAGCTGAAGAGCAGGACTGCCCCTCCTTACCGGAGCGCACAACGGATAGTCGTCTCCCATCAAAGTCTTGTTCGAAGCATGTGCTTCTGCTGCCAGACTTGCCAGTATTTCTGTTCTATTTCTGTAGTCGCAGGGTTCGAAATGCAGGCACTCGATTATCTGCACAGACCTCGATGTTGAATGCCAGTATCCCTGCACAGCACCCCCCAAAGATTTCATTCAGACCTGAGCAGACCAAGATGGCATTTTTGTGGATGCTTTCAAACTGCCATACTCTCAACAGAATGTACAACTTCTGTTCCAAAAAATCGTGTCGCATCTGTAATTCGCATGAGTGGAGATCAAAATGTACGAGTCAGAAAAATTGACCAAAACAACTGCAATGCGCCATATCAAGAACTGTCTAGAGAGCTCTCTAACATGGCAAACAGTGCTGCTGTCCTTGCGATGTGTTGAGCGCAGTTTAAACGCGATTTTGCATTTGTTGGGACCTAGGGCGGGGCATAGGGAGCTTGTCTCGCGCGTCAGAAGCATGGGTCAACCTGAGCTATCTCTGAGAGAGCGGTACACTTTGTTGGTTTGGTCTCCACTAAGGATGCAGCTTAAATCCAAATAAGGACTGGAATTTAGTACAGAACTCTGGGTGTCAAAACGAACCGTGTGAAGTTTGTGGCTAATGTCCAAGGGACACCTCCATCTGTGAATGAACATCTACCTGGCAGACTTGCCAAGGTCAGGATGGTCATAAATAGCAAATATATGGCTTAGATTGAGGCAGAAACGGCCAATGGTAGAAAACCAGAATTTTGGAAACAGAATCTAGCATACTGCAAGAAACAATGAGCAAAAGCACGGAAGTGCTGATATCAAGAATCATGAAAGGGTGTAGTAGTGCCTATTTGTTGTCTACGACAAAGTTCTACATGAATCTTGGGGAAACAGGTTGGGACATTTGGGAATAAGGGCAATGCAGCAATGTGGGGAAGTGAGGACCTGCATAGAACTGGACAGGGGCATTCTGGACAAGGCTGTGAATATCGTGTTTCATGGTGATGAATAATGCAACCAAGACCCATCTCAGCCCAAAATCGACCAAGCAACCCAAAAATGGTGAAAGACTGACCGACTGAGTTGACCTTGCAGTGTTAAGGCAAGAATTACAGATGCGACACGACTTTTGGAACAGAGGTAGTATTATAAATGCTGTCTATTCTGATGCACTCGTACTTGTTGTCATTGCTGTTTGTACTTGAGTTAACCGATCTTCTAAATTGTCCTGCACCAATATCATCCAATGGACATTTCCATGGATGAAGACAATTCGGAGTTGTGTGGTTGGCCTTTGTGCAATGATGTTAACTTGCTTCATTCTTCATTTGTGTCAATTATTTGCCACCAGTGTCCACACCACTTGCTTTTCACAGTTTTATCTTTGTTTGCTGCACATGTGAGGGTTGCATTGAGTTCGCACTGATGCAGAGCCACGACTGTTTGGCCACTGTATACCGATCCACTTGCCCTTGTTAACTTCACATCATCAAGCATGGGACAGAACTGTGAACCCACTGCTGAATACGACATGCCTGTAAGATTCTTCACATTGACTGCAACACCAGTACAATGGCAGATTCGACAGAATGCATGTCCATGGATGAGCACTGGCACATGGGCATGTCTGTGTGGGCTGAAAGACATTGAAAGGCACGGCAACATTGGTTTGCCACTACCTTGTGACATAGCGCATGAAGCAACAAAACTCACATGAGATCCGATGCAACATAACACCGAGCCCAACAAAAAAAAAGTACCACAAACGGTTCACTGCAAGGTTGCAGTTTGGTAGACCATTGCTCCACGACACAGCAACCTGACAGTCTACACTCACATGCAGTCCAACACAAATAGCAAAACCAAACTGCATGCCTGGCTTAAGCTCACCTTCAGGGGGGTTATTGTGGAACCGTTGCAGAAGGCATTGGCCTCGGAGCATGGCTGGCACTCCTCCTCCAATGGGTTGAAACTGAACAGGTTTGTTTCGCATACTTTGCAGGTCCTCTCCTCCAGCCTTTCCACCTCTCCCACCACACAGTTGCGCACCTCCACAGGCAGCACCATCGGGGCCATGATGCCTGGGAAAGAGAAGTTCACCTGGCAATGTGCAACAATGTGGTGCTTTCAATAAATCTGACAGTCCTTCAGACCCAGGGGCCATTTATGCCAATGTACTTCTGTCGACTCGTTCATCGCGATTTTACATAATCACGAACAGGCCATCACTTCATTGAAGAAGAAGAAGATTTCTTACAAATGGTGACACGGCAAGGATGTGCATGTCACCGCCGTGGTTTAGCTGAAAAAAACACTTCATTGAAATTGAAAGTGTCCAATAATTGTGCAAGCGCCTGCACAGAGCAGAGTGCTACATGGCCCACTGAAACCGAAACTAGCTGTGGCCTCAATTGATTCCAGCCCGACAAAACGGCTCCCTAGGTGAACTTTGGGCGAAATCCGGCTTCAGGCAAAATCCAATCAAAGGTCAGCATAAGCTGTCTTTTGCACACTCGACATTATACTTAAACGATACTTTTACGCTTCTAAACTTCTATAACTTCTGTACTTCTAAAACAACCAATGCAATACCATAGATCATGGAGGATAGCGCCCTCCCCGCATTGAGTATCAAGGCTGACGTCCAGAATGCAGGGGATGCTGTCTTGCGTGCCCCCCATGTTCCACATCAAGTCGCTGATTCAAAACTGGCCCCCTTGCATTGTCACAGTGGTCTATGTACTGTTAGCAAAGCTTACCAGCGCCCTGCCAAATGAGCACATTAGATAAGGCTCCATTCATGGCAGGAACCAAAACCAGTGACAAAAAAGTGTCACGGTGCTATAGCTCGCTGCATTACGCCATGCTCCCAGTGCTTCCAGATTGGCTAGCAGAGCGAGCTGGTGCCTGGCCAATATAGCACATTACATAACACTACATGAGGCACAATCATAGCGCCAACCAAAAGCAACGAATAACAGCTAGTGGGACGTCGCACTGCACTGCGAATCTTGGGGAAGTGGTGTTTGACTGAAGGAGGGACGTCATGGCACTGTCTATTTGGAGTGGACTTGAAAATATTGGGGTGACAGCACATGCAATGATATGCAAGATTGTGTGAGAATGCTTTTGCATTTGTGACTTTATGTGATGTTGAAGCGACTAGCGCAGCTCTTTCCCCCCACACACCGCCATCTTGCGTAAAACCCCTGCGCTCCGCAACACCGGCCATGTTTGATAAAGCCGGGGGCGTTATCTAAAGGCCACCGCACTATTCAACACCCTCCGCGCTACCTTCCGTGAGGTACGGTACACAATACGCGCTCCTGCCAGTCAGGTAAGGTCTTCTGACCGGCAGGAACGCACACGCCGCTCCGCACCAAACGTACCTCGTACGACCCCGGGAGGGCCGTAAGGAACGTCGCCGAAAAGTTTGCCCTCCCAGCCTCCGTTTCTGCGGCCCTCTGCCCGAACACCAGCGCGCCGAACCTCTCGTCCGCGGTCACCCCCACCAGAGTGTCCCGACTGTTCACCGTCTGGCCCACGGCGTCCACCACGGTCACCACCACCGTCTCCAGCATCTTTCCGCTGCTGTGGCCCTCTATGCGATCCGGCACCAACTTCGCGGACACCGGGATCGTCGCCATGACGGGACCGTAGCCCGATTCGGCGACCGTGTTGTTGGTCCAGCCGCACAGCTCGGGCTGGAACACGTCCAACGAGCGGAAGGTGAGGGGCTCGCTGTCATTGGGGACGCAGTTGATCTCGAAGGCATCGGGGAGGTGGGAGAAGAGGGCGCCGCCGGACATGCCCGCGTTGTTGCCCAGGAACTGGGAGTTCCGGAGCGCCATCAAGACCTGGGACGGGGTCACCAGTTCGGAGTCGCGGGGGCCCTCCAGCATGCCGATGCCGACGTCGGAGGGCGCCACGAACGCCCCACCTGCGCCAGCGCGAACAGGGGAGTCATTGATTGTGGACTGGTGGGGATCGTGATAAGTGCATGGCTTATGTGACGGGGTTAGTGGTCCCATCCTTCCTTGCGGTTGGAAGGACTGCGTTTGTTGATCGAGACATGAGGAGAATGGGGGTGTGGATGGGCACATTCGCTGCTGACAGGGACACCTCTACTGCTTGCCGAAGGCAGGAACTGGGGCATATCATGAAAAGGGGCACTTTTTAGAGCCCCACACAACAGCTGAGGAAGGAAAATTTGCACAGAATCCAAATGTTGATGAAAGTGTTGTGTCAAATGATGCAACAACAGTGCTGAGTGCTCACCTCCCCTGTCAGCAGCAGTGTTCTCAGTCACATTGCAGTCAGTGAGGTCCATCAGCATGACAGCATTCAGCCCCATGCCATCCTCTGTCTCCACCAGCCGCTCCACGCCCCGTAGTGCTCCACCATTCCTCAGTGCCCTATTGGCCAAGAACTGTGAACTTTGGCCAAGGAAGAAGCCCTCACAGTGCACAGCACCCCCTTCCCCTGCTTCATTGCCCTCAAACCTGGAGTCTATCACGTTGAGGGAGGAATCCAGCAGCACCATCGCACCCCCCCCCAATGCCCCTCTGCTGTTGCAGGTGTTCTTCACAAAAGAGCAGTTGGTACATTCAACGCCTACGTGATCAACAAATAGCCCCCCGCCTCCACTCCCACCAGCTTTGATGCTGTTCATGGTAAATGCAGCATCGACAAAGGAAACCACAAATTCAGGGACTGACTGTTGTGCACTATTTTGGGGTAGGTCAGGCGCTCCTGGCACTGAGCGATCCTCTGATACGATGCTGACTGCTGCCCCTTGGCATCCGCTATTCTTGGTGAAGTCGAGGCGGGAGCCTGATATGCCCTTCGTTCCCTCAAAAACTGCAAGGTGCATGGCGCCCCCACTTACTGCAACGTTTTCGAAAAACTGGACATCCTCCAGGTTCACCATGTGGCCTCTTGTCAAGCTGAGGGCACCTCCGTCAATGGCACTGTTTTGGCTGAACACTGAACCTCCCCTGATGGAGCAATTCACATAGTCACCTTCCATGGCAAGCCCGCCACCTGTGCCAATGCCTGCCAACAACTCACGGCAATCTGACCTCAGGTTGGTTTCGACTTCATCCCCACCCGCGGTATTACCAGTGAAATTGACGCTGGTCAGTATCACTCCGTTTCCTCCTTCTGTGACTGCCTGCAATGCAATCGCACTGAGATTAATTGGTATGGTTCCAGGAACTATGTCTTCCTTGTCAGTAATGCATTGCACCTAATCAAGAGATCGTGCATTTTATCAACAAAATGCAGCTGCGGTTCAGTTCCTTAAGGCTGAGCAATGACATTATGAGGCTTGTTGTCTGGTTGTGGACAGCCGCAAAACTCTCCAGTGAATGCGCAATCTGCAATTTGCATCAACAAACAAGCACATGCAAACTCAGTGCATGTGCACACTGTGCACAGTGCGTATGCAAAAGAGCCAAATGCACATAGTTGTGCACAACGGTCGCTTCATCCACAGTGTTGATGTTGATTCTTTGCAGTCGATGAGCAGCACAGTGCAATCTGGCCAAAAAATGTGTCGTAATCTGAAGTAGTGGTGAGGTAACTACAGAGCCATCTCTGGGCATCGGGCCATAGTTTCAACCACGTGCTCCCTTTCTTCACATTCCTTTCCCAGTTTTGTTCGAATTTCCACCCACCTCTACAACCATCCCGCCTCCCAGCATTCCCGCAACGTTGCCTGAAATCAGCACAGAATCTACTTCCAGGGTGCCAACCTCATTCACAGCAATGCCCCCTCCATCCCTATCCACCTTGTTTGACTCAAAGACGCTATCCCGGATAGTAATGGACAAACTTCTTCCCTCAAGGTGCAAACCACCGCCATTTGCAATCCTGCGATGCCCCTCAACAGCGTTTTCCAAAAACGTGCACTGTATGAGCTCCACCTCACTGGGTTTGGACGCCTGGACTCAACAGAAAGCCGTTTCATCAGTTCATCACCATGAAGATGGGCTGCACATGAACCAAATGCCTCTATGATAGTATTAAAAGGAATCCCCAAACTCAAGGATATGAACGAGCAATCTTGGAAAGTCCAGGTCTCTGCCTAAGTGCCCAAGCTGTATTTTGTTCCCAACGTAACTTACTGCTGGCATGCTGCTCTATCAATGCAGGCCATGACAAGCGGGGGAAGTATGTTGTCTGCTGTGCATTGATGAATCTCAAGGATGTGAAGATGCCATTGCAACAGCGCTAATGGGTAGTAGCATGCTGAAAGTACACAAGATCAGACAACTGTGGCCTATGTCAGAAATTAAAAACAAGATATGCATTGGCCACTTGTTGGGACAAACTAGAACTCCTGCACAATAGTTGACTTTGAGAGCAATGAATTCAAAAAAGTATCCTGCAACAATGATATGTGAGGCCTGCAGGGAGCCTGCTAACTGCCAATTGCCGATGGCCATAGGCACCTGATGGGTTCATCACTTGGGGTACCAGAGAAGTTGTCTTTCCATTCTTTCTCCCAGGCTTGCAAACATGATCAAGTTCGGCAGAAACATGAATCTTAGTTGCATCTGGTGCCATGCACAGGTGGGAGACTGACTTTGTAGTGGTGTAAATCTGTGCATTCTGATCAACAGCAACAGCACCTACAATATGCAACGACCACACTGAAAACATATCCAACAAAGGCAAATTTGAAATGAGAACAAGCAACACACATTCAATCAGCAGACCAATGCAGGCCAGCAACGCACCTCTACCACCATCGCCCCTCCAGGTAGCTCCTCTGCGAGGTTGGAATTGAATTCCACACCATTGATGAGCGACCTTCCCACGTTGGTTAAGGCAACAGCGCCGCCCCCCACCTCTTTTCCCCCAGCCAACGCAGCATTTCTGGTGAAAATGACACCGGAATCTAGTTCTACTAATGACTCGGGACCCTCCACATATATCGCTCCTCCTGACAGCGATTCGTTCTCTTCGAAAATTGTATTAGTGAACCTCACGACGTGCGCTTCAAAGGCTCCCTGCAGTGAAGACGTAAACTTGAGGTGCCAATAATGCACATGGCGAATGAGCTTCAACAGCAATGGCAGCCGCTTCTGTGATGTCTTGTCCTTTATGACGACAGGTTAGTGAATTGTGATCTAATCAAATTCAGTCAGATCCAAGGGGCACCCAACACGCACAGTGGTCAGTCAGCAAATTCTACCAAAGCATGCGGACCGTTTTCGCAGCTGTGCACAGTGGAAAACACAACACAAAGGAAAAAGAAAAAGGAAATGGAAAAAAACTGTTTGCAGTGTATGATGTGCCCATGATTGGATTTCCACACTTATGTGAACAGAGCTTGGTCAGTGTTCAAGAGTCTTACCAGCAAGTACACTGCCCCACCAGTGTTGTTGGCTGAGTTGTTGGCAAAAGAAGCGCCATCCACAGTAAGATCCCCATTGGTGTCACCCGATATCGCTCCTCCGAAGCGATCGGCAGCATTGGCAGTGAAAATACACCCACCACCAATCGTTGAGCTGAGATTGATGCCTTGGAGGAAGATGGCCCCACCGTCCTCCGCACGATTGTTTACAAACGTTGTGTTTTCAAAGTCCAGCTCCGATTTTGCTGTGTTTTCCTGCACCACAACACAGATGCAAAAGACCAGTCAGCTGCAGCTCATTGTTAAACGTCACAAGTTGTCTATTCTTTTAATCCAGTCAGCTGCAGTTCACTGTCAAACACAGCCAGTGGCCTATTCCTTCAAATCCAACTGTCAGGAGTGAACACCACCAAAATGCATTGGGCACTACTGTTGTAGCTTGCCCATCCAAATCTGAAGCTGGAGTGCTCAGTTCCCTGGGGATGGTCTTCTGTGTGCTGCACCCACAAGGTCAATATGCCACATGTGGCCTGTGACTGTTCCTGTTGCTGCAGTGGAATGTTAGAAACGTCCGTCTGGCTCATTTTCAGCATCCCTTACACCTCCACTAGGCAGCGTACACAAAATATATTGCAAGAATTTCATTGGCATCAATCAGTTCACTGCATGGTATGTGATTTATGCAAGTCCTGAAAATCATCGACAAAGCGCAGGTGTGATGCACATGCAGACAACTGTCATCCAATCAAAACGCAATGGGTTTTTTGTCAATGTGCAGTATACGCTGGGGCGCCTCACCAGAGCTGCAACAGCTCCTCCAAATGTCTGGGCACTGTTGTTGGCAAAAATGCAGTGCCTAATGGTTCCAGAGGCACCATCGTCCAGCTCCACAGCACCCCCTGTCTTGTCGGCTGCATTGTTGATGAACACAACATTATCTGCCTCAAGCTGGGTTGCTTCACCCTGTTACAATATGAAACCGATCAGGCTGGGCAATGCTGCACCTTCCAGTGCACCAAACACCATCAATCTGACTGGCTGCATCTTGTGCATATCTGGGACAAAAGGGCTGAATGCCTGGCAGCTTGCCATAGCTCAGCATGAATTACTGACATTCAGCACACTCTTTTGTGCTTACAAGACAGATCGCAGCATGCTCGAGGCTGAAGCAACAGTGGAAATGCACTTCAAGTCACTTGCGAGTGTCCTGAGCAGCAAAACAAGTGCTTGCTGTACAGTGCACAGATGGCAAAGCTTAAGTTGATACACTCGTTGTCATCAGACAGACCACTGCTGCTGCGCTGGCAAGGCACTGGAGGCCACTCAATTTCCCTTCAGAAGTGCCAGTTTCCTTTGCGGTGAGTATTTGGTCATCGGAGTTATAGCTGGCGACTGTGCAGTGACCACTGTATACAGCGAATCTGTGCAACTGACAAGGGCTAAGAGGCCAATACAATTCCTTCTCTCTACAAACTGATCAACTTCACTACAAAGCCAAAGGCAACAAAGGGAAGCCACTGCCGGACACCTGCTGCTGAGCCATGTGATCAAAATCAATTTTTCATGCCGGCAACATAGCTTGAGGCACGATGGATTGCCTTTTGCCATGCCCTTGAGAGCATATCAGCAGCGGCCAGACATTGTGAATTGCATTCTGTCTATTGCGCATCTGGTGAGAAGCAGTGAGCACGTGCCAAGTTGTACTTGCAAACCCTGCACATGCTTGACCTCATGAGCAAAGCGTCCATTGTGACAGCAAGCACATGTCCTGGCAAAAATCAGCTTTGGGACCATTAAATAAACCAACACTCAGCTGGTCAGTAAGCCACACCCACCTTTGCGCTGATGGCAGCACCTCCAGTGCTGCCACCACGCGTGTTCCCATCGAAAGTGCAGCGCGTCACAACTGCCGACACCCCACCAGCCAAAGCCAGCCCCCCTCCTGTGTTGTTCACGATTGTTGATGTGTTCAAAATGAGTAAACAACGTCCCTCCACATCAATCACACCATCCTCACGAGGCGCCCCATTGCTTGCAAACTCAGAGTCGGAGATGCTGGCACCCCCATCCTGGCAGTCACTAATTTTTATGATTTTGCTTGCTGTGCAGCCACTGATGGAGAGGCCAGAGATCTCCACCCCTCCAGTCCTGAGAAAACAGCGGGAACCACACACACGGTGCAAATGTAACCCTGTACCAGTGTCAGACCTCAACTGGAGAACTGCAGTGCACTCTCCACATCACCAGCAGTCACAAGATCAAAGAGATTTCAGGACTTCACTTCACGTCAGCAGAGCAACAAGATTGAACTCTGGAACAGCAATGACATTGCAGGCACTCTGCAATGAATTGGCTGAAACTGCATCTGTTGGAAATATTGTTGTTCAGTTTCAGCAAAAGAAGCGACCCGGCAATGCAAGGAAACCCCAGCAAGGGATAAAGGGGAACTGTGGCATTGGTGCGTTGAAAACACAGTTGGCACAACAGCACATGGCATAGCATATGCCACCTTCAGCATTTTGAAATTTCAGAATTGAGATGTTTGTTTCGCATTTTTCAACAGACTGCTATTTTGGAGCCTCCACATCATGGCCACAGCCGGAATGGCGACTCCGCTCAGTTCGCGTGCTCTCAAATGCTGGTTTTCCGCCACAGCGGTGCAGGCATCTGGGGCCGCTAGATGCCATAGCAGTCCAGAGACCCTCGCATTGCAGCTGGAGCTGCTCCATATTTTCTTGGCACTATTGTGTTTCTATTATTGCACTGCATAGAAAGGCCAAACGTCATGCTATGATGTGGAAGGGTATAATACACCAAGGTAAGCTGGTGTCCATGGTAGGGGCCGAATGGCAGGTCTTTTATCCATGATTCTTTTCCTTCTGGCACTGATCAGATTTGCTGATGATGACATTTCTCCACCCCACAAAATAAAGTATGGGATGATAGGCGTATGTACGCCACATATCCAAATACGAGCACATATCTTCACAGTAATCGCTGCCATAATACTCCTCAACGCCATGGCTGCAGCTCTACAGGCACAAACAAGCATTCTGGTGCCGTACTTGATGTCCAGCACTCTCTTGCCCTCCTCTTGGCATCCCAGCTTCACTTTCTCCCTTCTGCCTGGTGCTGATCGGATGGCCACTGGACTGCCCAAGAGGAGCGTGTCGCTTGCAGACACCTCGGGAATGTCAAGGGTCAGTGTACCTCCCGGTACACAGTTTATGAGGGACTGCAGGTCATTATTGGCCAACTGCAGTGTCTCATTCGTGACAACGATCTGAGGAGCGTCAGATCCAGCCTCAAGGAAATTTTGGCAGTCAAGGCTCTGCCCTGTGAAGTAGACAGATTGTCCCCATCAGTCAATATCCAACTGGAACCCTGGAATGGCCAGAAACTGCACACCTTTTTGTAACATGCAACTACCTGAAATGTGCATTGGTGCAAACAACAGCGGCTTCTTGCTGCATTTGCACATCACCTATTCAGCCCTTGGCCTCCTGGCAGTGCCAGCAAATCTCTTCCTGCACCAGCTCCTATTCAAACTTGATAGTGGCTGCACTAGTCGCAGAACAGCCAATATCAGGTGCCATGCAACATGACAGAGAGCCAACACGTGCCACTTGGCACCCATGATGCCAGCCTCTGCCCTCCCTTGTTTTCTCCCCCATCCCCACCACCACCACCACCCACCCTACCCACCCTTCATTGTGGATGGCATCAGCGTCCCTTGTTGCCCGTAGCTCATATGTCAGTGCCAATGGCGACATTGCCAATGGAGCAATATCTACCCTAACACTCGTGACAAATGACTGCCACTGTGGTGAATCAGACATGTGGGCATGAGCAACACATTTTGCGTATCCCATATTTCCCATTGGACGAGTGGCGAGGGCATCGCTGGCAGTGCACACAGAACAGTCCTAGCTCTTGTTTCCAAGGGAGTTGTGCATTGCGTATGGTGGTTACATCTCGAATAAAGGCAGTGGAACAAACAGCCCTTTCCATCTTGCAGCCGACCAGTTTATCTTTGCCTCCTCACGCAAAACATGACAAAAGACAATCTCTACAAAGATCAGTCAGATGGCCAATTACTCTGCGAACAATCGGCCATGTGGTTTCTTTTCGTGGCATTTGACACAACCAGCGTTTGAACCATCCCCAGACTGCCACACTGACAAGCAAATGTTTTGAACAAAATGTTTGTTGCATGGAAGCCATCAGCTCATTATACACGCAGGGCAACCTTTTTATCCTTGGAACATTCAAAAAACACAACGACGTTGTTCTTGGCAAAACAACTTGAAAATTGTCGGCCAGCAAGGCGACGTCCATGTTATGAGAAGTTCTTGGGCTGAGAAGTGTGCGTCGTTGCCTGGGTGTGAGCGTGGGCTGGTTGAGTGGCTGGCAGAACGCTCAAGCCGTTCTTGGCAACGGTCATGATGATGGTGAAAAGACTAGGGTTTGTTATTCTGCAGTACTGCACACCGATAATCCGAGAGCCCCACGTAAGCCGCGTAAGGCCGCCCACCACCCAACGTTGGGAGGCCTCGACGCCCGCGCAAAAGTACAGGAAAAGGCACGAATGCCAAAAAAAGTCGCGCCTCTCGACCAGGCAGCAGCCGACACGGCCTCGCACCCACCAGTACTGCAGGCGTACAATGGCTCCCAAACCGTGACTGACAACTGTCACGAACGCACCGCCACACAACATCGCGGCTGCTCGTCCAGTTGGCTGGCCCGGCCAACCCGAAGGGCGCCTTCTCCCCTCGTGCACGCCGCCCCCATATCCAAGCCTCCTGGGCAGCGGGGCGGCGCAAGCGCTGTACCGCCCGCCGCCGAGGTGGAACCGCCGGCGGGGATCGGCATTCCGCTCGAAGGGCGCTCGCGTGGTCACTCTCGTGTGCGCGGGTGAATCTAGCGATGCCCAACGCCGCCCGCCACGCAGGCATCCTCCTACTTGGGGGCATTCCCGCGCCATCGCCGATCGGTGGCCCTGGGAGGCCGCAGAGGCCGCCGCGCGGGCTCCCCGCCCCGCCCCGCGCCTCCCCCACGCGTTCGCGACGCAATGCGGCATCCGGACATCACGACAGCCTCGGGCGCAGGCCACACGCGGCCAACCCAAACAGCAGATCCTTCCCCCCCACCCCCACCCCACCCCCCAGGTACACACACACACACTGGCTCCACCTTTTTCCTTCCAGTTCTCTCACCCCGCACCCACCGACCATCCCGCGGTGGCCATGGTCCCAGGCAAGAGCCGTTCGATACGCCGCGGGCTGGGGGGCTCCCTCGGCGAGATCGCCGAACGCGGCGCTTCGAGCCCTGCGCGCCGCGGGGCCCCGCCCAGGCCCTTCGGCCTGACGGACCGCCAGATCCGCTCCAGCCGCGGGGGCGCAAACTCCTCCGCGCGGGGCGGGGGGCCGCGCCCAACCTTCGCCGGTGCGACGGCTGCAAAATCGCACCTGACGCCGCGTGCAGCCATGTCGCAAGCAGAACGATCGCCGCCCAGGCGCCCCCTCCCGGCCTCCCCTGCGCCGCGCCGCCGCCTCCCCCGGTCATGCCTCCCGCGCCGGGGCCATCACTGTTCGCCCTTGCGCGGTGCCTGTTTACCTCAAGGCCTGTCACAGGTGTTATATCGAATGCGCATGAAGCCGGGCGACAGGTCCCAGGATCAGCGAGGGGCAGTCATGGCGGCGGGCGGAGCAACGTAATCACCGTGAGATCATGGCCAGTTCGCCATGCACCTTTTCGGGTTTCGCGGCCATGCTGCCGCGCACGTGGCATGACGACCGAGCTTGGGGGGTCGCCACTATAATTGACGACCCGTAACAAATAAAGCAGCTGGCCAAATTCACAACTCACACCCCGTGGAGGATGACCAGGAATATTTGTGGAGCCCGGCAGCGCGCAGCTCTTGGCTGGCCACGGCCTGTGCCCTGCAGCCAATGGACGCCGCTCCGTGCTGTCCCATCGAGCATCGCTACAACGTTGAGCACGGACCGCAAGACGCGTTGACACATGAGAAGGGAAGTGACATTATGCACGGACGGCAAGGCGTGTTGTCCCATCAAAAGGAAGAATACGTTGTGAATAACGGACAAGGCGATCGCCCCATCAGGAGGAAGGTGACGTTATGCATGGCCGACAAGGCGCTGGGTGTTGGAGTGACAGCGTCTGCCTGGCCATCGCTACCAGCGTTGCTGCCGACACCTTGTCTGCAAGGAGTTGCCTGACAGCGTGCTCATTGTCTGGAGTACCCACACGGGTACTGTGAAACCCCAAACTAAAGTTGCAATGGGCTTATTCCAGACAACATGCCACTTCAATAGTATTGCACAAAAAATGCAGTTCGTCGTATTAAAGCAGCCTCCATGTGCAGCTGCCCTCAGGGCTGGTAAGCTGCTGCTACCACTGCACTAATGTGAGGATCCAATCCTTCCATATAAATCCCAATATTCGAGGCACTATGGATGCTTTTCCTCGTTATTTCTGCCAGTGACCTTTGTGAACAACGTCAAAAGATCGTCGTAGTATTCTGCAACTTTCAGCCCACTTCCTCACTCAGGTGCTGCCTGAGCGAGGCCCTTCATCTCAGTGTTCGTAAATGAACTAGGCTGATCAGTGCAGCCAAATTTGACTTCAATTTAGGTTGGCGCCAACGACTCATCTCAGTTCTTGTCAGCCTGGATTACACGTCGATCGTTGTTCATCACAGCCGACTGACATGCAATCAGGCAACGGTTCACTGCACCAACAGCACAGGTCGCAGATTCACGTCGATCGTCGCTCAGCACCTCGATTGATGGATGGCTAAGTATGTCCACCCTCTTCACTGCCGCCCTTTTGCATGCGTTCTTTCATTCGTAAAGCTTACCAAACAGCCTCGATTGCGTCCAAGAGTATTTTCTTGGGAAACGCAACAACTTAATGCCTTGTACAAATCAGGGAATGGTTATAGGGACGCAGCACAGGGCCACCACCTTTCCCGTGTTTGACACAAACCACAACACTTCCAAGATGCTTGAGAGCGTTTCTTGGTGCCTCAAAGGCTTTCCCAATCTGTCAAGCGTCAGCCTACACCCCAGAGATTTCTGGAGGTGTTTCCTGGGCCACCGAAGTTCTTTTTTCCAGTTAGACGCTCGTTGCGTTTTTAGGGCCCTGCAGGTTCTCCCAATTGGTCACTCGCTGTGCAACTATTTACACATACAGCAGGTCACAATTTCGCAGCAACTTTCTCACATGCACAACACCTGACCTCAGCACACACTAGGAAAAAACAGGCCAGATGACACAATCCTGACACGGTCTGTTCAAAATCCAACTGTGTACTTTCGGCAAATGTGGTCCCAAAAGTACACAGTTAGTACACACATTGACGCAGTTTCAACCGTGTACCTTCAAACAACTGTGTAGACTACACGGTTTCCTAGGATGCACGGTTAAAACTGTGTCAATATGTGTATTAACTGTGTACTTTTGGGACCACATTTGCCGAAAGTACACAGTTGAATTTTGAGCAGACTGTGTCAGGACTGTGTCATCTGGCCTGTTTTTACTAGTGACATTCCCAAGGCTGACCGCCCTGTGAATCAGCCTGGACAGCTTGTCGTCGTCTGTCATCATCATCATCATCATCATCATCATGATTTTTTACAGAACAAGGCAATAAGGTAGCCGTCAGCTTCCTATTTTGCCTGAGCAAAGCAGAGTCGGTGATTGGTTCATTGAAATCTAATGAGAAATACAAACTAAATCTATGATCTATGAACTTTCGATGCCTAGAAGCGATTATCGATGGTGATACATCAAACGAAGTGTGTTCGCAAGCTGGCGAGCTGGAACTGTAGCAAAAAGTACTTTTGCATTGCGACATCGAAAAATACAAGAGGAGCTTCGACGGATGTTGTCGTAGGATTTGCAATGAGTCATCCAGATAGTCAGGCTGGGTGCCGCGGCCAACTAACCAAATGCCAGATATTTGCATCCGCCGGGCCCCCGTCCTCTTCCCGAATATTCCCTCACAGATTCTTCTATAGGCTAGATTATCCCTTTATCATCCCTCTCGTCATCCCCTTCACTTGGATCCGCCCCTCTTGATAACCCAAGGTTTCCAGCATTAATAAAATCTAAGTAAAATGCACTTTCAACTTCACCCAGCTCGTACACATGATCGTAACTTCACTATCATTTCATGATTTCCTTAATGCCAGCAGTATGACGCTGAAATCCTAATGAATTCACTCCAAGCTACAACAAATCACGTGCAATTGCACAATTCATCAGTAGGCTCACTCACTTGAGCCTTATTAAATAGCTCACCAACAGACAACAGAATCAGTTCATACGAATCACAGGTCATATTACTAAATCGAGCGCACTGTTACTAACCCTCTTAGTCAAATGTTCTTAGTAGTACGTTATTCGCGATCAGCGAGCTCAGATCCCACCCGTCTCGGGCCTGAGCACGACCGTTGATTCGTTGTCCATCGAAACTGCGGACTCCGCGCAGCCTCCGCCACCGATGCTCACGCAGTCCTCCTCGGCATCCTCTGTGGCCCCTGCTGCGTCTGCTGCGCTCGCTGCGTCCGAACGATCCGCCATCGTGCCGTGGCGGCCACGACATCGTCAAGGTCGCGGACAGCCCGTTCTTGCTCGCGGCCAGGTCATCAATGGCACGCAGACCTGGCCCTGTTCCATGCCTCCCCCTCGAATTGGCCGCAATGTGAGGAGCTGCCCAAGAGACAGAGTTCTGCCCGTTCGCGTGCTCCCGCGGCGGGTCAGGCGACTCACTGCTCATCGCGCGACTCGCAGCGTGTGGTCGGGCTCCAAGGTGCCCGCTCGGAGCAATGGGGTCGATCGTGTCAGATTGACAATGTGCTGGCGCATGTGGGGATGCCATCTGGGCTGGGAGGTGTCCAAGATGAATGCAAAACTTGTCAGGTGCAGTGCAGGTCACGCTCCTCGACGCTCCCTGCCAGAGGCTCTAGAGTGTATATCATACGAGCTCAGAACCAAAAGCATTTAATACTAAACTCAATTTGAGAATGAGCAAGCCAATTTGCAGCTCGTATGAGCTGCTTTGAACGCAAAATTCATGGCAATCAGGAAATTTGTGTGCAGGCACCAACATGTGACAAATTTGGCAAAAAAGCTAGTCATTAGAGGGTGTTTAGCGACGAGTGCTTGCGAAGGATCAGGTTTTCGGTGTCTGAGAAATACAGTTCTGGCAGAAGAGAAACATTAATTTCAACAGCTTGAGCCGTTTGGTTACAATACACTCATTTGCATACTGTTAGATACGCACCACACAGGATAGACAGCAGTTCGGTGTTGAATTTCAACGGCATGTCACAGGTAGGTCGCAGCATAGAAAGGACAACGCCGCTCTGGACGTTGGATGCAAGGCATCAGTTGCAATTGACAATGTGGTGTCTGAGTCTGCACTATCGAGGCTGCACATAAAAGGGTGCTGGCGGTGACTTCCAGGGGGAGATGTGGTGAAAAAGTGCCATGAGAGAGCCTCTTCAAATCCATGGGAAACACGTCGACGCAGCACACCTGCCCAGTTGAAGGGCTTGTGAGAACGGCGTCCTGACGCGGCGGGATCTAGTACTGCGTAACATCGATGACAATCCTAAGCGGTCTTGCGCGGCATTAGGCCATGTCGCGTTCAGATCTTGTCGTCAAAAGATGGTGTAGGAACGTCTGACCAATTTTGTGGCAGCTGATTGTCAACCTAGGAGCCATGTCGAGTGGTGCGCGGTTTTGTTTGTGTGGTTGTAGGGCAGTGAATAAAACAGCTAATTTTAATCGGCTCCTGCACAGGGATCAACATGTGCCAGTATGAAGCGGGTGGTGAGCCGATAGCTGCAGTGACGAAGCCGCTGGCTATCGGGGTACGGGACGTCTGTGAATTCTTCTGATGGGAAATCGATCTAGTGTGAAGGGAAGGTGGCAACTGGCCACTGGCAAGACATGAGGTTGAGCTGCAGGTTAATGTAAAGCTTACCTAGAATTTTGACCTGTCCGGGGATGAGACAGGAGGCAATGCAATGTGGGGGATAAAGGGACAGGGCGATTCTATCTAAAGGCTATCCTGTGTGTTTTGACGTGTGTCGAGACGTAGGCGCAGGTAATATGAAATCTGCCTCCACAGGCGCTGGTGTGTGCGGCGTCTCAGGGCTGTTGCACGTGGTAAAGGCGGACGAGCCAAGCGCACTGGCCCTCTATAAGCACCAGTTGGCGCCATTCCTGCTTGTCCCTTGCGTGGCCCCTTTGTGTGAGCGCTACTTGTGGCGCCGCTGCTGAAGCTGACTGCCTGACCTAAAGTACCGCAACTGTTGTGCATGGCGTACGCGAATTCACGAGTGCACGCCCTTCAAAATCGCTTGGCAGCATCCATCGTTTCTTGTGCCCCTTCCGTCTTCTGGCCGCTCCGCAACGCACGACAGACAAAGGATTGAAGTGTCGGCTTGGTGAGTTTCTTCACGACGGTGTTAATCAACTTGTGCCCTGCTTCTCAGCGCTCTTGCCATTTCAGACTCCCTTGAAAAGGCAACTTCTAATCCTGTGGCCTAATTGTGCTTCCTATTCAGAATGGACAGCTATCCGTTGCCGACCAACATGGCCAGTTTTGAAGCCTCGCCTGCGCTTTCCTGTGTCGGCCTTGTCCACAAAGTTGGTGGCTGAACACATCCCCAGCTCTGGCCCTCAGGTTGTCTCTCGCTGCTTTCTCCTACTGTGATTTAGAGTTCCCCGTCAATTTTCACTAGTCCAGCTGACCGTGCCAACGGAGTGTGCCCACACCACAGGAGTCCCGAACCTGGCGCCGCGGCGGCGAAGCCGCCGCGGCGCCAGGTTCGGCGGTTCGGCGGCCGCCTGGCCCGGGTTGCCGCCGGACCATGCCCAACCGGGTCCAGACCCACGGGGGCCACGTGGACTTAGGCCCCCTGCCCCACCAAGGGGCAACTGGACGCCACTGCGGCTCGGCGTTTGGGCAGATCGGCGGTCCACGTCAGCCCCCGGCCCCCCCCCCCCTCCCCTTGGTCTCGGCGGCTCGGCGGTTCGGCGGATCGGCGGTCCACGTCAGCCCCCGGTCCCCCCTCCCCCCTCCCCCTCCCCCCCGGCCTCGGCGGCTCGGCGGATCGGCGGATCGGCGGTCCACGTCACTTCCCCGTCCTTTTGGTATCTAAGGCCTAGGCGGCCACGCGGATCTTCGGTTCGAGGGTCCACGCCGCCCCCCGGTCCCCCACCCTACCTGGGGTGACCGTTGGTCCTGACTTGCGGCACCAACGATCATGGCGGCTGGGCTGTCAGAGGCTCCCTGCTGTCCATCGAGCCCCCCAGCGCGACGGGCCGGCCGGTGGGCGTTGTCGGAAGGCAGGTACTGCTGCCGGTGATGGATCCTTGGACCTCGCATGGGCTTTGCCAGGCACGCTGGTTGAGTCGCGGCGGCCTGCGCATGTCCGTGTGCCATCCCCTTGGGCCGTCGGAAGGCAGGATCGGCGGCCGGCGAGGATCGTGCGGAGGCCGCAACACCGTGGGTAGGTACCCGGCATGAAGCCAGGTAGGCGGACAGACACCGCGGGAGGGAATGACGAAATTCGTCGTGGTCTCAGTAACTGGCGTTCATGACAGCCTGTCCACCACAAGCGCGGAAGCGCTGGCGGCCTGGGTATATGGGAGTTGGAAATAGATTCCTGTGGCTGGTCGGAGGCCAGCCGCAGACCTAGTGTTGGAAGTCAGGAAGTGGGAGCGTGATACCTGGAGTGCAAGATGGCCCGGCCCCTCAGCAGCGGGCAGCGGTGGAGCTGTCTTTGCCCCTATGGAAGGTTGGGATATGTTTGGCGTCTGTGGAAGGGGGACCGCGTACGGCCGGTAGTGTGCGAACGGATCTTTGGCGGGAGGTTCAAACGCGTGGCAGCCGCAATTGCCACAACTCGAGTATCGACAGCTGCACGAGTTCTAACTACAGCGTTCCACCGTTGGCCAAGGGATGCACCACAATGACCAGCAGTGCCCTTGTCAAGGGGATTCCGGGTGCGCGACCAGAATGGTGCGCAGCGGTGTGAATATGTCCAAGCGCACTTTCACCTCCTCTTTCCTGATGGCAAACCTGTTGGAGGGACTCGTGTGGGTCGACAGATAAAACCTGCCTGACTGACTTGCCCACCGTCGCCTGTGTCCGTGTACAGGAGATCACCAACCCATATGTCTTCTGGTACGAGGCTGCAGTGAAGGCCGACCCTCCATTCATCCCTCTGGGGCTGGCGGCCTGCCAGGCATTCGCCATGCATTGTGTGGAGGTTCGGCGGTGGCAGGAGCTGAGGAAGCCAGGGTCTGTAAAGCATGAACCTGTGTTCAGCAACTTCAGCCTTCCCGATCATGAGGTGAGTGCCAAGGCGCGTGTTGTTGGCCCCATTGCCAATCAGGTTATGTGGAGGATTGACACTGTTTCGTTGCATACGCATATCCATCCTCTGCTATTAATCTCCGAGTTTGTCCATAGACCCTTTCCTTCCATAATTTCTGTAAACCGCACTTTGCAAAAGGAGTTGCAAATGTGGTGCAGTGCTGTAGTATCGGCTGCCCTTCGTAAGGGTGCGCTGTGCATCATTTGTTGTTATTAAGCCACCAAATGCAATGGTCACTCCCAAAACACTGAAGCCCACTCCAGGTGATTTCATCGTATTGCCCAGTGGGCTGCTGGGAGATATCATCAACGGTTTTGGCTCACTTCAGCCCTGCAAATTGGGACAGAATGCAGACTGAATGTCTGCTGAACCTGCCATTAAGTTTACATCGTTGCAGTTATTCATGGGCATCCCGGTTCTCATGAAGTGGCTGTGCTCAAGCACCAAACTACGGTTTGTATTTGGGGTGTGTGTTTCGAGGACACAGTGCCCTTTTTGAAGCAAGTGCAGCGCTGTTTGTGTTGGCTGCGCATTTTCGGTCTTGAAATGTCAGGCTGAAGTATAATTCGAGTAAAACAAATTTATTCCCACCACTGTTGCCAAAGCGCCAGTCCCACCACAAGTTGCAGCTTGGTGTATGCAGTGGAGGAACTCAGGCTTTACTTCCCGAATAAGCCTCAAGTCATTCCAGTCTCATGCCCTTATCCTGGCCTGCCCTGGGCACAGCATCTGTTTAGTCCTTATGGAGTAAAATCATCGAATGTGATAGGGCATTGCCATTTCACAGTTTGACAACATTGGATGCTGCTCATGTATGCAGGTGTGTGTTCTCAATTTCCTTTCTTGCTATCTCTGAACAGATTGCCTACTTGCAGTGTTCCGAATGCCTGCATCAACAGGCATCTGATATTATGGTGTTATTGTGACCAGCCAGGCTACCCTGGTGGGATCTTTGCCCCCTTCATCCCTGTCACAGCGAGGAGCTCAAGCCGAAGGAGCTGAAGAACGGCCAGCTGGCCATGGTGGCTTCCAGTGGATTTGTGATGTCTGCTCAGGTCAGTTGCTGTGCTCGCTCGCAATGCAAATTTAATCCCTGTCTCACAAGCTCGTGTTTACCCACGCGCAACTCCCAGTTCCCACAAACACAGGTTGAGCAGTTGATCTGAATCATACTTGGCTTGTGTTCGCATCAGGTTTCGCGTTTGAACCCACTTGCTGCGTTGGAGAGCCACCTGGACGACCCCCTGGGCTCCACCATCTTCTCCAAGTCTGTTGTCAAGCCCACTTCCTACTACGGCCCAGGCTGCGCCATCGCAGACTCTGTCAAGTTCTATGGCATTGGGATCCCCACCCCATGCTTCCTGGGCGGCCTGTGGCCATGGACCTTAGGTTTGGAGAATGTGTAGAGCACCTGAAAATGTACATGGTTCTGGAGTGGCATGTGGTTCGGGTTGGCGAGTCCTGAATGCAAGGAGAAAATTTATGGCTCCTTCACAACTGGATTCCTTTCTTGATTCCAGGACTGGCTCTCCTGGTCAACGACAAGACGATGTCCAAATCGGTTATCAAAGGGACTCTGGTCGTCCCCTAGCACTCCTCTATGGCCTTTTGGCCCTGTTGTATGAACAACAACACTGCCAACTGAAGGTCTCGGAGTGCACAAAGCATCGGCCAGACGGCTGCAAGTCGCACATTTGGCAGGAGCACTATCGCAAAAACGAACAACAGCACCACTGCTGCAAAAGGAACAGTCCGGGCGTTGTCGCAAAAAAGAACAACGTTGTGGCAAAAACGAGCAACACTGTCGCAAAAAATCGTGACCTTCTGGACATGTTGTAAATGTGGTGCAACACTTGACAACACCAATGCACATAGGTGATCATTCTGACGAGGGCGAGGTAACGTGTACTGAATTGGCAGTACCCAAGATGTCGATAAGCGAACAAGATCATTCCCTCATCCAGCATTTGTTTGTCCACCAACATGTCGACACCTCTGTTGAGACCTATACCACTAAGAATTATGTCATTTGCTAAGTGGCTGGACCGTAGACCGCAAATCGTGGATTAGCATTGAATCCCCATTACCGAAGGAATGAACACGTGTTCGCGACGCCGCATAATGACCACCGCTTCACTGGGTGGATCACTTCTGCTTGATGGCTTGCGACTAGTGGGCATGTCAAAGTGTGAATCGCTGCTTGAGATTGAAAAAATCTGAAAGTACCGAATAGCCATTTCTGTGATTGAATCCTGGTTTGGAATTTGGCTTTTGAGGTAGTTTTCGATCACACTCATGTTTGTTGAGGACAACATGAGCTTGATAAAAGAATGTCCTGCAATTCACATAGAGATGCCTTGGTCATAGTGTCTTGTCCGCAAGATGCAAGGGTGTGTTGTGGGGAAGTTTCGGACGTGTGTTTCCCGAAGCTTTACAGCATTGTGACCACCCTCTACTTTCACTTTGGATTGCAAGATTTGTTGTACTTGCACTTTGCAGTGGGGGTGTTTGGAAATGACCATATGCAGCACCTGAGTAGTCAGAATTATGTTGTTTTGAATTCTGAGTGAAAGGGAAGCTGTGGCATGTTTCAGATGTGGGCTGCACCTTAGTGATGAGGTGGCATGAGGGTTGAATTGTTTCATGGGCATTTGTGATTATGACAATCCTTAGAGGTCGAAAATGGGACATTGTATCAGATAACAAAAATTGGCATGAACGTGACTGATCATTTTAAGCACACCCCAGCCTGTTGGGGGCGCAGCAACCTGTGCTGTAAACCACGCCTTGGGCTCTGTGTCGCCTGACCATGTGAGCGCCAATGCGTGGGATGGCGACCCCTCCAATCGCCTAGCTATTGCCGCTTCTCTGGCTTACTTCAAAGAGAACATGCCCATCGTGCTATGCATGATGGTGCGTCTCCTTCAACACACAACTGTCCATATTTGTTGGTGCAGCAAAATTACGCCAGGACTGGCAACTGAATAGCCAGCAACAGAGGCAGAGCAAAAGGCCGAGTCGTACAAATCATATGGTATGATTGGCTTGTGTCGTGAGCCGAACTGCAACTCGATGTCCACTGGAGTTGAATGAAGGCTATTGGGCACTACCAGGGATAAGGATAATTGCCATCCAAGAATAGAGAATGAAAGTTGTGCAAAGTGTTGCAAAGGACTGCCGTTCATTTTGCTGTGTAGGGCAACTTTCCATGTTATGAATAGACACAATGGGTGAAAGTACGCATAAACAAGACAAACATATTGACGCCTGAAGACATCGACGCGCCTGAGCGTTGAGGCAAAAATTGGGACAAAAGGTGAAAGATTCAAATTCAGAATGTGAATGCCCGCAATGCTTGCAATTTTGTGACGCCTGATGTGCTCCTACACTATCAGAGAGTGTCATGTTTGCGATGCCACATGCGACAGCATTTGACGCTATTTGATGCTTTCACACACATTTTTCCGCCTTCTCAATCACTGTGATTGCGCCTTTTCGCATCATACTGGCATCCCAGCTGTCATCGCAAAGATGCCATTTTCTACTGGTGCTGAAAGTATCTGATCAATAATATACTAGCAGATATTTTGTAAAACTACTTGCAGTGCATGCAAAAATACCATCATTGATGGACTTAGATAAAAGGAGACAAGTTGTAATAGTGTATGAGGTATATTAACACAGCGTATTAGTCGGGCTTGGTTTTTACATTTATGTTTACACTTTTACTTATACGTTTTTACGTGTGAAAACGTAAATTTGCAAAAGGGCCTATTTTTATATGGCTATTTTTACGTTTTTACGGCTCCCTGGGACGCCCAGATTACACGATGGAAGTTGCGTACAATGATCAGCCCTCCGCCGTATCCAACACCCACAACACAGTGTCCACCTCGCCCATGACAAGGGCGATGATGGTGTTTGACAAAAACTCGTTTTCTGCCCCTTCCAGGGCGTCAAGCTGCCACTCTCTGGAATCTATAAGTCTGTATGTACTATCCTTACGTACACCAGGCAATTTTTACGTAGTATTTACGTATTTTTACGCGTAAAAACGTACAAACGATCAGTTTTTACAGCGCAAAAACCAAGCCTAGTATCAGTAATGGTATAGTACGGCACAGTATGTTAATTACATTTGCCAATGATAAATCACTATAAGAGATCACATATTGCATGCAATGCTCAAAGTTCGCATTCTGTGGCTACGGACACAGGAGTGACTGCGTTTGGAATGGCAGATTGATTGCACGAACCACCACGCGATCAACACACTGTCCCAAAGCTGCGTTGCCACAAAACAGCATACAAATTGTGCAGCGCAAAATTCTGAAAGATGCTTGGGATGCACTTAAGACATCTGTTGTACATCAAGCAAATCTTCCTTGCCCCAAACTCCCAAGCCACTCGCACCAGTTCAGAATGACCGTTAGCTGCATTGTCGTGGGCACAGGCTGGCTGCTTATTTGTGTATGGAGGCCCATGAGGATTGCCACCACTACCTTGTGTCGGGGGCCTGCTCCGCTGCTACTGTAAAGTACTGACGGGATACCCAACTGCCCAGTGCAATAGCGTCAATTACCTGGACCATGAGGACCACAGCCCTCTGGATGTTGTCGAACGTCTCCTTGATCAGGCTCTTGGCTGCGCCTAGTTGGGAGACGTCCAGCTCCCAAAGGAGGCCCTTGGCCTCTGCCTTCGATTCGGGTTGCGGCTTAAACGCAGCCCGGGGGCCCACCGCGAGCGAGGCCTGACTGAGGAGATATGGGGTCGCGGCTGGCCACTTCGTGCCGAAGGCTGCAACCAGACCCGCGAAGAGCCTGCCCACAACCGCTCTATATATGGAGCCATACACCGTGGTGTATATTATATAATAGAACCCGTGGATGCCACCATCCGTGTCTTCGAATGTCGATGGATCGCGAAGGGCGTATATGATGCCTGGGTGAGCGGATCGATCCTTCGGTGTGCCATGTTGCATCCGTCGCAGGGAACGGGACAACTGCGCACGGGTGCTGTGAATGGCTTCCAGCCGTAAACCTCAATGGCCCGGCGCCTCTTTTGCAGGGTGCCCACGGCGAGTGTTTGGACCCTTTGGAAACGGGCGCGGGGCCTCTCCACAGCTTGCAAAACAGGTGCCAGCCTGTTGTGCAATATGTACAAGCACAGGCTCTTGCCCCTTTTCCAGGGTGCAGTCACGAGTATTTGAACCGTTTTGAAAACGGGCACGGGGCCCGTCCACGGCTTACAGAATAGGCGCCGGGCCTGTTGTGCAATGTTTCCAAGCACAAGCTCTTGCCCCTTTTGCAGGGTGCTGTCGCCGAGTGTTGGAGCCGTTTGGAAACCGGGCGCGGGGCCTGTTCTGCAACCTGTACACGCAGAGGTTCTTGGGCCTTTTGCAGGGCGCAGACGCCGAGTGTTTGCACCGTGTGCAAAACGGGCGCGGGGCCTCTCCACAGCGCCTTTTTTGCATAAGGTACAGGCCGAGTTGTGCACCGCTTGGACAACAAGCAAAGGCATGTTGGCAGCGTCGTGACGACGGCACATATCGCAACCGCTGTCTAGACTCCATAACAACAGTTGGGTCAGTCCCTAATGGACAACGCAGGAGAAGACACAACGGAGGGCAACCGCAACAAGAAGCCCACAGGCATCGTAAGCATGCGTGGTGATGGGGATGTGCTCGATCGACAGATCGATCCACGCGGGGATCGTTCAATGGTGTGCGCCTGTGCTCGGCCTTGTCGTGTGCTCCCGTGCCTTCGCTTTGCGGCAACCCGTGGTCGTATTCCTTGCCTGCTTTGCACGTGCCTGGGTTGTGGGATCGCTCCAAGCCGCGGACAACAGGGGGCTGACCGACTGACTGACGGTGCCTTGGGCGTCTTGCGGGATATGAAATAATGCTGAATTGCATTCAGCGCTGCTGCGGCGCTTGAAGTACTGGGGAACATAGCGACCCGTCTACATTTAGTGACCCCTTAACCAGCATGTCGGTGGGGTCCTGTATTGTGATGCAATAACATGTACGTATATTGGTAGTGGTTGCTGCCGATGGCTGTGTGGTGGGATGTGCCATTGCAACTGTCAAACTATTTTGAAACTGTTGACGCACATATTCCTCGGTTGGCATCAATTCGAAAACTATACTTCTTTGCTGAAGCAATGTCTTTGTCAGACAAAGAGCTCCGTGCTCGTAGCAGAAATGCCAGCAGTGATATGTGGTTTGTACATTGCACTAGCACCAAGTGTCATGAATATCGAAGGATCTCCTGCGCCAAGCAAAGAAAGCAGGGCTGGCGGTGGTGGACATCGTCACACTGTTGGCTACATACTTCGAGACTACCCTGCAATACAGAGGCTGGCACAACATACGAACACGGGTTAATGTAGACATCGATCCCTGGCTTCCAGATCTGTACGAAGTTCTCCGAAGGACCTTCCAGGACGTTGCACCCCAATATTCCACACTAAGAAGGCTTACACGATATGAAATCGAACTACTGGTTTTGGGCATGGAGAACAAACATGGTGTCAACTGGGCAGAGATACCAAACATCCGAAATAAGGTTTCAACATCCCTTCACAAAAATAGTCTGGCCTTTGGAGTCGCGCCCCCAGCATACAACTGCCCGAAGTGCGACCAGACAAGTCCATTCCCACACTCAATGCATCTGGAAATCCCGCTATTGCTGCAGAGATGCCCGTGCTTCACAAACAACTGTGCCATTGCAGCGATGGAGAGTGCCCTCCCCATCATCGAATGCGCATCGGTGTTAAATATCTTGCCTACGAACCGGAATGTGGTGTATTGTGCAGAAGTTGGGTTCACCGGAGAGGGCAAAAGGACATCAGCCTGTGTTCTACGTTCCTGGTATGACTAGCGGAAAGGGGATTGCTTTCACAAGAGAATGTACCCGCTGCAATCTCATTTTCGACATGAATGGATATGTTTCTGGGGAGTCTCCAAAGAAGTGGACGTCGCCACATCCTCCACATGTCGAGACAACTTGGACGAAGGTGTGTTGTACTTTAGATTGAATATGAATATCCCTTGAGATAGATTACATCACATTGTCCACAAATGAATCCAACGAACGAACAAACACATATAACATAAGACAAACTGCTTCGGTCGCAGTCAGCCATGGCGTACTGTCCGTGAAACACGGGGAGCCAGTAACCCCCCAGCCCGCCAGATCACCAATCTACAGCAGCCCAACACCAGAAAGTAATGCCACCTGCTACCCCTTGCAGTCTTCCCTCCGTCTCCCACAGGGACCTGACGCTGATTGTCTCACGAAGCGGTGCATTCAACATCAACCACTGCTGCTCCATGGCAAAGTTGGCAATTGCTTCGTTGAAATGTAATGCCAAGTTGCAGGTTGCAATACAAGCCTTCTGCATGCAGTATAGCTGGAGTCTGCGAACAGCACCAGCTGGATGTTTGTTCATCATGGCACACATTGGCTCCTTTTACCTTCTTGTATGTGGGATGCTCGTCATCATCACCCATATGAACCGATTCCTTTGTACTTACAGGTTTCAACGGACACCTTTGTGCACAACAGCATTGTCCCCATCCACCGCATCCTCTTCAACATTGTGCAAGCTGGATTCAGCGCAGCATCAAGGGCAATGAGGGAATTGGAACTGGTGCTGTGCAATAATCGAGCTACCGGTGAGCATCTAACTGTCCATGCACCAGTGATGGCATTGACGAAACCCCATGGGTATAGATTTGGAAAGTCTCGGGACCTTGAAATACACCTGGAGGCACACACACACACACACACACACAGCCAAACACTTACTGAGTGACTGCCACCTTCAGCATTTCGGCCTAATTTCCCACTGCTGTGTGCAATGCAAGGCTCCTGCCAGGCGGACACCGAAGTGCTGGGTGCACGATGCCAACTATCCAGAAAAGGCTACCAGGCAGCTTTTCTGAAGAGGAGTGTCCTGGCTGTGTTCGTTCAGCATTTCAAACATGCCATGCACAACATAAAGTTTATGTCATAAACTTGAACATGTCGCTGCCGGACTTAATGGCACAGGTCACAGACATCAAGTGTGTTCGATTGCTGGGCAGGTCCCATTTGCACTGTAGGGAAGGTATCAATCATACGCATTGTGGACGAGCATTCATGATCGATGGAGGGACTGCGCTATGGCGGAGTCGCTGTTCCTGTCTGAATGACAATAGAGCAGTTGTTGATGACATCCTGTCGGCTCCTGGTCGATCCAAATTAGAGGCACTCAGCAAGTATTGTCTATGTCAACCAAACCAGAAGGAGCCGAAGAGGAGATGCACTGTAAGCAACCACCACCCAGCGGACAAGCAGTTGACAATCACGAGTGACACAGTTTTTATAATTCTTGACTTGAATCGTTATTTTCCACTCAGCGAGGACCATTGGGCATAATGACAAAGATGTGGTAATTGCCTTTTGTCGATGCATCCCACACCCAGTTTCGGGACAACATCCTTTCCAGCCCTTAAATGCCATCTTCGGCCCCAACTAGTTCCTAGCCAGCTGCGCTCGTTTCCTGGCATCCCCACCCCATAGTTGCTGGCACCCTGTGGCCACCACCCATAGTAGCAGAGGTGCTGGTTGCACCTTGGGGTGCCAACTCAATGGCCACATTTTCAGCATCCTTGTGAGCAAGCAGTAAGCTGACAGAACTCTTACCGTACAGGAATGCATGCTCAAGCAACGCCCCACAGCAGCGGAACAAGGAGATGACAGTGCCGCCCTCACAGCACCTCCTCTTAACCATGAAGGACACCCTGCACACACAGCGACGAGAGATGAAGAGGCGACACAAGAGACTTCACTTACTACACTGACACGGAGGCATGCATGGCTCCGCAGCACGGATGGACAACTAGGCATGGTGGCGGACACGTGCCCACTTCGAGACAGCATACCACCAAGCAACACACCCTACAGGAGGATACAGCCTCCTCGACAATGCAAAAAGCAGCAGGCAACATGTCCAAGCACTGGCGGAAGCAGCAGTAGGGAAACCACAGGGTTTACTTGGGCCAAGGATTCTGGGAGGTCGAGGACATCTTGTACTGCTGGAACAACGACGATTCTCCACTGGTAGGGTTGACAAACTATGAACAGAAGGGCTTCCCATGCCACCAGTGTCTGATGGCCTCAATTCTCCTCAATTACTTCAGTTCAATCGATTCACTCAAGTCATTTCTGTTCCCTTTCAGTTCAGCTACTCCGCCCTTGGAGAGGTTTCTGCATGCAACACATCACACTGGTTGACCATGCATGCCTACATCAAATATGGCCAGTTCTAACCCACCCAATAAACTGCGCGAATGCAGAGCGACAAGAGGGAGTATGTGGTGAAATGGAAGAACTATGACGGCATAACTGTAGAGCCCCACCAAAACCTTAATGAACAAGCGCTTCAATACTTCCATCAGTACCGGAATGCTGCTGCCAAGGCCACACTCTCAGAGGTGGCTACTTTCAATATGGATATGCCATGGTTGCTGACTATGATGAGTATGTGGCAGTCATCCCTGGGTTGGCGTGTGGACCATTCAAACTAAATTGCATCATGCACTGGACAGATAAGTGAAGACCACCTGGACAAGGAGCCATATAAGTTGTTGCACAACAACAATGACAACTTCACAGTTGAAGTGGACAACACGGCCCTTGGGGATGGCGTTGAGGACATCGATCTCCCTCAGTTGACGCAAGACATGGCCAATGGGTTGAGGAAAGAGCTGCAGAAAACGAAACCAAACTGCCAGGGGAAATGCACAAAAACCTTTTTGAGATGGGCAAACAGGACAGGGGGTGTATTGTACATGTTCTGCATCTGTGGATTCCTCTTCCCCCCCATCGAGCTTCCTGATGGAGAATCCTTCACAATGGTAAGCACATTGCCACACACCATATATTCACCAACATTTCAGAAGCCATTCATGCCATTGGGAACATGTTCTCGCAGCCCATGTTTCAGGCCTGTGCAAACTGTTGTTTCAGCCCATTGGTTGTTTGTGGGCTTGCATGGCCGATATTAATCCAACCATCATGACATAGCCCCTAATCTCCACACCCCACACACCTCGCACATCATAGTCAGAAGTAATAATTTTACATGACCTCAACTTTCTTCGCCTTCTCACTATTGTTTGTTATTCTTCAGATATGAAAATAACCTCAGCTGTGTACTTGAAATTCACAGGTTCTTCTCGCCCTTCTGCACTGGTTCGAGGGCGTTGGCATTGGTGTCGACCAGCGGACAACACAAGAGGAGCAGCAGCTGTACATGGGTTACGATGCGATGTGCATCTTGGTACGTCTGGCAACCAATGTGCAAAAGAAGCTGATGAAGAAGGGAATAGACATCCCGGTCCTGAAAGAATTCCTATCCACGGCTGTCACCAAATTCGGTAAGCTATTTGCACAGAACTGCACGATTCGATTGTACCTACAAGTTGTCCTTGGTGGCAAGATGTGGGACTAACAGGAATGTGTGTATTGCAGTGGATCCCTTTCACATGAAGGGGCACAAGGGGGCGTTCTGCTTTGCTCATTGCAACCCTGAATCTCATAGTGAGATCAGGGGGAAGAAACTCAACTTTAACATCGCAGAACAACAAAACAGGATCTACAATGGGTATGCCACTGCTTTCCGGTAAGCACAATAGTCTACACACAATACCCCTTTAAAACTAGTGCTTATTGTGCCTGCCCATTCTCGAATGACATATAAAACTCTGAAGCTCGTGCCCTCATGGGGCAGTTATGTACCACAAACAAAAAATGACGAATGTTGTGCATGCAGTGAATGGTGTTGGTTCTTGTCTGGCAGGAGCTGCAGCCCAACAGTCTTCACATACCTCCTATTGGAGTTATGCGGAACCAAGCAGGAAGAGTACACCGGCACTTGGGACTCGATGTCCAAGATCCAAGTCCGCTCTCACGTGGCGATGAGGAAAGGGCGTGAAGCAAAACGCGCAAGGCAGGACCCCAAGGGCATTGAGGATAGAGGGCCAAAGTAGAGACAGACTACGAATAAGATTGTGAATAGGTCTGGTACAAGTAAGAACCCGCCGACCGCCTACGCGGTTGCACGATTCTGGGGAATAGCCCATCGGGCGGGTGGAGGGCGATCCATGGGACCCCAATTCACAACAGACGTAATGTTGGGTCGTGCAGCAGGTTGCAGTTGGGCAGTAGTGCGGTGTGGTGCACGCAATTTTTAGCAAAAGTATGTACTCAGCGGCAAGGGCAGGTGATGTGCGCACACAACATCTCTGCAAGGCAGCATTCTGCTGCCACAAGGGGCCATAGCTCAGGAACACAGAACCACAGGAGAGCACAGCCATGGCCCTTGGTGCCAGAAAGTCTCCCACTGTGGCAACCGTATTGTGCGCACATAGTATGTTGAGTGAAGTGTTACACTCCGAGTGCGTGTTACAGTGCTTGCGCAATAGCCGCAGAGGTTGCGGTGATGGATGGGCGACGTGTGCGCAATATTCCCGGGCTTGACTGATCGTCACACACCCCGGCTCAATTCACAACTGCTGTGCATGCAGCGCACATCTGCCACACGACCCCGGTCTTGATGGCGATGCAAAGCCATTGAACACAGGTGAGGCTTCAGCATCGCACCGCGTTCGGCCTTGCCGCTCGCTGCCTCACAGTCTGGCGTGTGCGTTCGTGTCAGAATGCCACTACGCAAGCATCGTCTCGTTGTCCAATCGTGATGCGATGAAACGGGCGCTCTGTCCAATCATTCACTGGTGTGGTTACTATGTGCTGCACGCGCGACAGCAACAACAAGCTGCAGAGTGACATACGGCTGACCTTGTGCAAATTTTCAGAACTGCAGGTCTTGTCTTGACAATGTGCTCGGCTGTACTCTACAAGTCCCCACCCCTGCATCTCTTCCTGCCTGCTTGTGCGGCTGGCGGTGCATGTGCTTGTAGTGTGCCTGTGCAGACACCAACTGGAGTCATCAAAGCATTGGATTCAGCAACAATGCAGCCAAGCACTGGACTCCACTCTACAGCATCCATAACATCACAATACACTTTCCGTACGCCTGTGTGCAGTGGAAAATACGAGTGCATTGGCTGAATACACATCTGGGTGTTGTTGACAGCCAGCAATTAGACAAGAGCTGCACATTGCCCACATTGGATGCAGTACCTGGGTATGCAGCTAGAAGCACAATTCGTCAGCATTCAGTGGCTTGGTGCAACAACAGCTGTGCAGCGCGTATGTGTACATGCATTGGACAACCACAAGCATTTGCAGACAGTTTGTCCCATGCCTACAGTGTAGGACTCCCAATTGGTGCCAGGCATGCCAATACTGCCTGACATAGCTGAGCATCGACAGCACCTAAGGATGCGCATGGAGCTCCACGCAGCCTGTTAAAAAGAGCATTGTGCACATTCGCAAAGCGAACCGCGAAGACAACACCGCCTGCTCCGCATGCCCACCCACGAAGTCGTGTGCGGAGGTGGATCACTGGTGCCACCCAGCAAACCACTGCCAGGATCAGCACAGGTGGCGAATCAAGCAGTCGATTCAGTAGGGATGCATCAACTGCAATGGCTGGCGACCTCAAATGGCACCGTGCAAAACTTACCACTGAACTTACACCAGATTCTGCATAGGTGTGGTAACTGTCCGCCAGCGAACTTGTCTACTGGATAACTAAACCACAATTCTGTTCACCCATGTTCACCCAAAATAATTCCAATTGCATACCCACAACTTCCATCATCATAGGGAACGGGCGGCAGTTGGCAAGCACTCCACCCAAACCCAAATCCATTCATGCTCATGGGTATTTTCCAAAGCAATTGGTCTCACGACGAAATAAACTCGTTAGTGTACTCAGCACTTCCAGCATCAAGACAAAGGGCCAGCAGCTGACAGATTGTGATGCATGGTAGGAAGGTGGCCATTTAAGGAATGATGGTGAAACAGAGAATCCAATATCATGGTACAGGGGCAGCAGTTCACACGCATTCCACTAAACCTCAAACTGCTGTGCTCAGCAATACCAACGTCACAGTGAGCAGCTAGGTAGTCGATGAACATTTCCCCAGCCCCCAAACCACCCATACACAAGTTTCTTCTTGAGTGAAGTGGCTGCCAGGGATTTATTACCTTGTGCAGTTAGCACTTCCGGCATCAGGGTAATTCCAGCCATGTGTTGCTCCCCGCACGACGCCACACCCTCCACCCACTTTCGTGTCCCCTCACCGGCATTGGAGGGATGCAGCTCCATGTGGTGGGCTATGATCCAAAGCAATTTAAACTGAAATGTTGTTTGATAGGATCCAGTCACACGCGTAGACCCAACTCGTGGAAGGATAACTCGTTGAATGCAAGACACCGTGAACGCCGAACTTGACTTCAGCATAGGGCTACTGAATAGGTACAGCAGCTGTGCACTCTTGTGTCAATCGCATGGCAGAATTGTACACCGTTGGCGCACCACCAACCAAGTTTCGCGGGAACTGGCAAAGTCGCCCGAGTTACAACAGCAAATGATTGCACCCAGGAACCGCTGACTCGACCTCGCTGAAAGAAGGTGTGATTCTCTGTTTTGACTTATTACCAAGGACTGAAGCAAGGGTGCGCTCCCTAAAGCCACAGCACCGCAACCTTCACAGTCGAGTTGCAATCTCCATGGGCTGCCACACGAGTAAGCGAGACACAGGTACAGGCTCTCACCACCCCACCTCCGCCATTCCCTCCCGTGGTGTCTGTCCGCCCACCTGGATTCGTGCCGGGTACCTATCCACGGCGTTGCTGCCTCCATGCGATCGTGCCTTCCGACAGCCCAAGGGGTTGGCACTCGGGCATGCGCGGGCCGCCGCGACTCAACCGGCGTGTCCGCCAAGACCATGCGAGGTCCAAGGATCCATCACCGGCCGCCGTTCCTGCCTTCCGACCACGCTCACCGGCCGTCCCGTCGCGCCGGGGGGGCTCGGCGGACAGCCCAGCCGGCACAATCGTTGGCGCCGCAACTCAGGACCACCCCCAACCTGGGGGGGGAGACGGGGTGCTGACGTGGACCGCCGATCCGCCGGACCGCCGAGCCGCCGAGGCCTAAGGGAGGGGGACATGGGGCCCTGACGTGGACCGCCGATCCGCCGAACCGCCGGACCGCCGCGGCCTAAGAGGAGGGGGGGTGCCTAGGGGGGAGGGGGGCATGAAATTACTCCTTCTGCTTATTTGCTGAGATTCGATTCTTATTTTGGTGACTAAGCTGCTGTGGATCAGTGGTCGTAGTTCCTAAGTTGCGGCACCGGCGATTGTGACAGCTGGGCTGTCACGGGCTTCGTGCCGGCCACCGAGCCACCCACAAGGGACGGCCCGGCCGGTGCGCGTGGTCGGAAGGCAGCAACGGCGGCCGGCGATGGAGGCTCAGGCTTCGCATGGGCTTGGCGGAGCACAGTGCATGAAGGTGAGTCACATTCCTTGAGTCGCGGACGATCCGCGGCTGTCCACGGCGAAGTCGAAGGTCTCTCTGACGGCTCGCCGGTAACGATCCGCCCGCAGCCAACGTTGTCAGCGTACTGGATCGGGCTCTCGTCCTTCAGCGAGTCATGCCGAGGTGTGGTGGGGTCAATGGGGCAGAAGGGATAGGAACTGCCGCGGAAAAGGAGACTGGGGCAGCTGTGCCTAAGGCATGAGGCGGAGCCATCGGTATACACCCCGCAATGGTTGAGGCGATGGGGCGATAGGTCGCACGTGCAGTTGAACAACCTGCATGTATGGGTCGAGGCCTTGCAGACCAGCCCTTTATATATGTAGGTCGGTCAACTGCCAGCAAACCTCCCCTTGCCGCCATATTTTGAATTTGCCGCCAACTTTGAATTTCAAACCTCGCAGGCTTTTCGAACGTCTCACCGGTGTGTTGGGTGAATTTTCGCAGGCTCCGCTTGAAGGAAGCAGGGCATGCAACTCCAACCGTGGCATAGCTTAAACTTGTCGCTTGATCGCACTTGCCAAGTGCGTAGAATGCCGCCCAACGAAGCAGACCAGTGTGTCAGCGGCATAGGCCTGGGGTTAGTGGATGCAAGAGAGGCTGCTATGCAAAAGATCGGCCGCAGATGGAAGAGCACCAAAGCTGCGTAGAAGGGCGCATGGCATCAGAGAACGAGTGCGTGATTCAACAGAACATTATGCCTCTGCTGGTTGCATCTGCCCTGCCGAACTCACTGCCTTGCTTGAGTGCCAGATATGCACTATGTGGCAATCCTGTGTTAGGCGGAATGCTGCAGCACTGTAGTTATCAAGGAAGCCGTACGTGGGGTTGTGGTCCTGCAGGAGACATGCCATAATGCTACTAATCAGTGGATGAGAATGTCAACTCACTGCTTCCAAGAAACATTGATTGAAACTATCTGTTGGTCGGGACACAGAACAGCACTATGCAGAAAGACAGTTTGGGGATATAGGATCTAAAGCAAACTCCAGCTGCCACCTTTTTTTATGTGGATGCCATGGGGTCATGCTCTGATGTTTGCCTATGAAAGGTACAAAAGAAAGGAGGTGAATTGCTGTTCAGGAACGACTCCCCAAACTGGCACATGGGCATTTTATGTCTGGGGCCATGTGTCTCAAAGAATGTCCATCGCAAAGCATAACCTTTTGACTTAATAGGCTGGCATCGACACTTTGGCATTGACCTGCTGATCGGTGCCTGAATGTGTACTTGTGATCTGGCTGGTCGCAGATGGCTTTTGTTGAGCCAGTAAGCGATGCTGTGCAGTCCTATGTCTGCCAGTGGAAGCTGCTCTTGTTGGAGCTCCATGTGAAGGTTTGAGACCGTGATTTGCAGGTGGGCCAATGGGTTGATGGGCTTGCCTTTTGCAACTGTGGTATACTTCGCCAAGCAGTCATGGTTGCAACTGGCGCTTACTGTCTTTGTTTCTGCAGCAAGTTTCTGGCTGCTGTTGACTTGTGTGCAATGCATTGGCAACGATTCAGAACTGTTGATTGGCTCCACCTCCGGTTCCACCTCTGATTGTGCCTGATGCATTGCACTATGACAACAGGCACAACACGAGATGCTGCAGAAATGGAGCACCGCAACATGGAGCCTCGCAGGACTGCCTCCCTGGATGGCTCAGTGGATGGTTCATGAGGATGGGGCAATCTCCCTGCATAGGGCAACGTGTTGTTCTGTTGCTCTGTTTACTGCAACCTAGTATGCTAGAGACTGTCAACGTGATGCCTACGTTGCTCAATGGCTTAAGGGGAGACAGTTGCTATGTATTGAATGTGACTTGTGACTGTTCTTTTTTTGAGGTGATGTAAAGTTACATTGTGGGTTCCATAATCTGCAGTGGACCTCCCAATTCGCGATCTTTGCAAAATGAGAGCTTAGATGGACGTGTTTGGAGACGCTAAGTCACTTTCAGTTCACTGACTAGTCATTCCATGAAAATTGAGAGTGCGCAACCCTTTGTGTACGTGTGGGCTTTTGTCCAGAGTCAGTGCATTGAACGCACAAGCTCGCATCTCGATGTTTGATCGGGGATCTCCATAACTTTTTCCATTGTGGCCATTGCCCAGCTTGCAAGCACACCTTCAGTCCTATGCAACAACCAAAACGACAAGCAAGTCAGGAAGCAACTACTCAAACATTGTCAAATTCAATTGAATTCAGATCAGTTTTATGTTGCATGCTAGAAATGCTACGTATAGATAACATATCGATGTGAAGAATTCAATTTAAACCTTCGCCAACTGATACCATATAGTTTGTTAAAGCAGCCTCCGCATGCAGCTGTCCATTAGGGCTGATGAACTGCTGCGGCTGCCTCACTCATGTGAGGATCCGAGCCTTCCATTTCTTCGAACAGGTGCCGAAGCGAGGCACTTCAATTCAGTGTTCGTGAACAAACAAGGCTGAACATTGAAGCCGACGTGTTTCCCCCGACCAGGTCGCCTTTTGTCAGCCTAGATTTTGTGTCGATGACAGTTGATCATCACAGCCAACTGATGGGCAGTCAGGCAACGGCTCACTTCACCAACAGCACAGGTCGCAGATTCACGTCGATCGTCACTCACCACCTCGACTGGGGGATAACTACGCTGTTCAATAGAGGATACAAGTTTTCTGAGGCAGCTTGGACGACAGCGCTACTTTCCAGCCTGACGCATGCCACAATCAGTGATACGCAGCTGAATTTAGGGAGCTTTGGCAAAAGCGCTGTATGTGCTTATGAAGGAACTATGCAGTGCGAATTTCCGAGTTGTTCGACCTTGCAGAAGTATGGTCGTCACAGGGCTTCACACTTGAATGAGCGTGGTAGAACTGCACCGCCCTTTTGACACCACGCCTATATGCTTCTTGAGAATCCGATGTTCCTCTTCTCACGATCGCTGGTCACCAACCCCTCATGCAACTCACCGAATCACCATGCAAACACAATGCAACGTCACGATCGCTGTACACGTCGCAAATCGCCGCGCCATATGTTGAACGACAGCGGGGCAGTGCCCACGCTCTCGGACTCGTTCCCTGCCACGTTTCCAGATCGATCCCTTGCAGCGATTATACTTGGACAGCACTTAGACATTCACACACAAGGCGGTGCTCAAAGGTTTCCATGGGCAAACAGGTATATGTTACACTTTCGTCCAAAATAACGGCTCGGATGTGAGCTCCCACGGTGGGTGGTTGTTCCAAACCCCCTGCATGCCCCCTATTTATAGCCCTGCCGGCTGCTCCCCTTGTCCGGGGATCCTAGGAATATTCTCCAAGGATTCGAATCACTATTGGCCAACTTCCTAGATCATCCCCTGCCTGTCCCATCAGCTTGCCCGATCACTTCGTGATCCGCTACCTGTCTCCATCCCCACGTCCAATGATTCCCACCGATCCTAGGATCGGTGCCATTCACTCATAAGTCACTGTCAAGTGCTGGCCCCGCGGCTTCCCCATCAAATAAACTATCCTTTTGCAACCACTGGATCACAACCAGCTCGATGGATTCACAGGCTGTTGTCTAATCAAACAATCGCTATCGCTCAGCATCAATTTCATCACGATCGCCAGGATGTGTCCTCGCCTGCTCCTCCATGCCTCCGCCACGGGCTCCAGCGCCTCGATCGTGCCCCCATCGCCGGGAAGGTCTTAAAATGCAGGCCCAATAGTCCTTTTCATGCAATGGTCGAGACAGTTGGTTTGCATTGAACCAACAGTCTGGCAACGTCATTCCCGTTGCAAGTGCACAGGAGTGTGGGAGAGATTGGTGAAGTGTATGTGCACGCCTGATCTTGGAACGTGAACATGTCACTTGCCAGTGCAGTCTCCTATTTGGAGAATGTTTTGGAAACATTGAGAACACTTCAATTGAAAAAATATCAACGTTTCGAAATGCTCAAATGTATGAGAAGCTGTTCAAATATGTGAAGTCATGTCTTGATGTTAAAGTGGTCTCTGCAGCGGCTGTTCGTACATGAATCATGCAGTTTGATCTTTAAAAGTACATATCGCAGCGCAAAATGGCAGCCTTAGGTCGATGACAACAAATTGTATAAAACAGGAATAACTCTGAGACGGTCATTTAATTCCACTACCATTATTCCGTGAGTGCTAATACCGGTGATGCATTCAACATGCTGGTGTACAATCCGGAAGAGTTTTCGCTGCTGAGCTCGGGGTTGGTGTTGTGTTGGAGTGTGTTCACAATCCAAAATTTACCAACGAAAACTGAGTGAAATGCGGAATAGACCACTAATCCAGGAAGTTGTCATCCCGCAATATAACGCACTCATCGTTTATGAATACAGAATCACGATCAGTCCAAGAATATTTAAACTATCAACTAATATTGGATGTTTTGAAGCGGGTTAGATGTCAAGTGGGTGATTCGAAACATTTTAGGCTCTATTCGTGTGCTTATCGCATGCGGCCTGTACCTCACACAAATAAATTGAAAACCAACTATTTGACATTCGAAACAGATCAACACTTTATTACTGAGCTGGATGCTCAGTGCTTTTGGACACACAGAAAGCCAAGCCATGTGCGCAAATGCGATCCAAACTGCTTCGTTCATGTGCTGATCAGCACAGGAATGTCATGAGACATGTAGTTCGATTTGTTTCTCGCGCCGCCAGCAAGCTGCCTATCATGTGACCCAAACCATATAAATAGCATCAAATAAGGCATTACAATTACAGATATTGTGCTTTTTAATGCATTGAACTATACTATATTCTCGAGCAAGGGAGGCCACGGCAGACGGGTATGCAAACTGGGATCAGGTTATCGATGGCAATGGAGAATGAACTTCATTACTGGCCGTTTAAGCTATGCGCTGGCGCAGTGAAATGTGCATCCACTTGTGGACATGTACTGCAACAGTGCATTGAGTTCAGAATTCAGTTGCGACTGAAGACATGATGCCCAAACTCATCGATCGGTCAGTGAATCAGGACGTCGACATACTGCATATGCGATTCCTGTGTACAACGACGGCTATGAGGAGGGCTGTAAAGATCGGCATGGACTGCAAGCCAATGCGATGTGAAAATGATCCTGAATGGGCTGTCTGCATGTGTGGCGTCATTCCTTCCCTACTTTAACGCTTGATGTTTTTCATGTTATTTTTTAGTAGCAGTTGACACCCAGAATGATGATATGAACTTTTTGCTGAATGAACGTCAGAGGTGGTAGATGTTTTGCCATGTACTGACACAGATGAAAAGGCCGTGGATTCACTGTGCGAGGGAAGTCGTGTCGCTCGAATTGCCATGATTGCAGCTCTGCAAAGTGTGGTAATATTTTTATTCGAATCTCATGGGTCAAAGGGTAGTGAGCTGAATAGGCATTTATTTTCCAGCTTGGACTGTGTGTTGGCATAGGTGATGCAATCTTGATGCATGAGAGTTATGTGAGCAGCTGGTTATGGTTGACGCAAATGAGAAACCTGTTCGGCGATAGGACGGGCTTGGGGGAAATCTGATGTGAACTCCCAGAGTCCACATAACTTTTTAGGGATCGACATGGATTTGATGTGCGACATGTACGAAGCTGGAGCGGATTATTTTGGGTGGCGGTGGCGACACGTTTGCTCTGCAAGGTCGTGCTGCCCGATTCTGGAGGGGATGCAACGGAACGAACATCATTTGTTGAGGTTGTAAGCACCTTGTTGGCTTCTCTGAATGCGGCACATTTTGCACACAGTTCGTGGCGTGTACGCTGACCAGTCTGGCTTCAAACCCAACGGTTTTCGTTCGGAACGTTTGGTTTTTGCTGCAGCACTCCCATGGCATGCTCATCGTTTGAGTTGCATGGATTTCTGAGCGAATGTGCGTGAATCGCTGCGGTTTTTGTCACCGTTTTTGTTCATACCCATTCAGTTGCATGCGCCTGAATGTCCAGAGCCCATGGGCTGTTTGTGCACAGGTTTGGTGGTTGAATCGCCAACGCCATGTACGCAAAGTGCCGGGGCATTGCTCATGCCGTTTCCCTTTTGTCAACGAACTCAGGCAGCCGACAGACGAATCTTTCGGAGACGATCATGAGATGTTCTGGGGCTTGACAAGGATATCGCTACAGTGTAGTATACATCAGTCCAACCATAATAGTGGCTTAAATAAGTTAACTCCCTTGTTCATTGTTGTATTAGATGACTAGATTAATTTGTATTCCTTAACCTGATTAAGTGAACCCAATCCAAGCTTGGAGGGATTGTATGTGACATTGGTAAAATCACTCGCCTGATATTTTCAGTTATGGAATACTTTTGGTAGGATTTCCAAAGCAATCGTTACATTTAATTGCGTTTCTATACCATCGATGATGTTGGTTGATGTCGGTTGGTTATGAAATTACTATTTTGGACCTTAAATTGTGTTTCAACGCCGACTTGAAACACAGGAAAACGTGAGCAGTTATCCGTACCCATATTATTCCATAACGGTATTTAGCAAGCAATCACAGGCGACTGTAAAATATTGAACCCTTCCGCATCAGAAAATTTCACCGTTATGGTTTTCTCTCCGCACTTTGTTTTTGAGAGCGTTTTATTTATTTCTTTTGCATTGCTCCGCACAGAAAGGCCGAATTTTGCGTTATTATTTGTAGTATTTTCTCTGCAAGAAAAGGCCAAGCGTTACGTTACTATGTGGAAGGGTTCAGTGTTTTACAGTTCTCGTGCTGCGTAGTACGAGTGCATTGCATATCTTCGATCTAACTGAATCACATTCGATTTGACAGCAATCGAGCGCACATGCATGTGTGATTCATATGAACTATTCATGTGGCTGAATTAGATGAATCAATTATGTGATTCATATGAAACATGCATTCTTTTAGGTTGCTGCGAGCTACCCAGAGGCAAAAACAGTCACTGGAGCTGTGTACTGAACTATTCCAAGTGTTTTTACTTGAGATATCAAAAGCTTCTCACAATGCAACAGCTGTGCAGGGGTAAACACAGCCGGTGCAAACACTTCAATTCTCAAACGGATTGTAATATAAACACGCTTGATTCGATAATGTCTCCCAGAAATTTTGAATATTACCATGTACATAATGCTGAGAATGCCCTGCAACCCTTGCGAATAGACCAAATGATTCGTTGCGATGGCAAGAATCGATCGCTCTTGGCATGCGTGTTTCCACATTTCTGGAGGCAGCTAGGATTGTCTAGGATTGGCCCAGATTCCCAAGGCTCTGATAGAAGTTGTCCAATGCACGAACTTGTTATGTTTTTGTATCTTTCCTTTAACAATCAGGTTTGCTTTCTTCAGGATGGGCATGACACTGAGTGGCAGCCTTGAAAAAGGCGATCAGTGCTTGTTGAGCTTGGAAGTTGTTGGAGCTCAACTTGTTTCCTTCCTTTCTTTTGGTAAGCTGCTCGCTTCTTGCACTGCTGTTGAAGCCTTGAAGTTGCAGTCACTGAAGTTCTTGCCCTGCGAATGCAGTTGCCTTTTTGAGAAATGCAATTCATTGGTGTTGTTGATGGAGTTGGCGAGGCAATTCAATTTCTAGTTGTCTGATGCTTGCATGCAAAATTGCACACAGCAGCTCCTTTGTGGTGCTCTACCTTATTGTGAAGTTTGGCATTTCTAACTAGGTTCGATTCCTTGTTGTCAATAGTGGCATTGTTTCATTCCTAGTTGTCAACATTGGTCCTCTGCCGATCTTTTGACAACGTAGCTCAGCTGTTGCTGGTGCATTGGTGGGCCCCCTGCTGCGCAGCATGTGTGGTGGACATGCAGGCCAGCATGGATTGATGGGTCAATCCTGCACAACACAGACATTGTGTCAGGGAACATACATTCACGTACAGCACCCCAAACCAGGCGAGCATTCTAAATCCTGCGGTCCTTTTACAAAGCTTGAAAGTCACTGAGGACAAGAGCAAGACTGCGACAGCTCCTGCAACTACGGAATTCGAATTCTTTTGGTGCCAATGCTAGCCTGGCAGCTTGGCAGGGCGGCAATCAGCCACTGGCCCCCAGGGGCAGGTTTGCTGATGTCTTGTTGCCTTCACGCAACTGCGAGCGCTGGCAGAAGTAACGCTGCCCCCCCCCCCTTTTCTTTCATTGTTTCGATTACCGTCGTTCCGCTTACCCTGATCGCTCGCCCGCGATTCCCAATGGCTCAGGAGCGGTGCGGTGCGTCTCTCTGTGTGCACCACCGTCCTGTCTCACAGCGGTGGGCACTGCCGCGTGAGGCCACCCGCGTATCGCAAGCACCGCCCTGCCGCCAAAAATGTTTGAAAAAATTCTCCGCGGGAACAGCCCAACCGGGATCTGACGGGCACAACGATCCAACGCAGGCTCCGCTAGAGAGGAGAGCCCATCTCTCTGTGTGCACCACCGTCCTGTCCCACAGCGGAAGGCACTGTCGCGTGAGGCCACCCACGCATCGCAAGCGCCCGCCCCTGCCGCCAACAATGTTTGAAAAAATTCCCCGCGGGAACAGCCCATCCGGTATCCCAAGGGCACAAAGATCCAACGCAGGCTCCGCTAGAGAGGAGAGCCCATCTCTCTGTGTGCACCACCGTCCTGTCCCACAGCGGAGGGCACTGTCGCGTGAGGCCACCCACGCATCGCAAGCGCCCGCCCCTGCCGCCAAAAATGTTTGGAAAAATTCTCCGCGGGAACAGCCCATCCGGTATCCCAAGGGCACAACGATCCAACGCAGGCTCCGCTAGAGAGGAGAGCCCATATCTCTGTGTGCACCACCGTCCTGTCCCACAGCGGAGGGCGCTGTCGCGTGAGGCCACTCACGCACCGCAAGCGCCGCCCCTGCCGCCAAAGCGTTTGAAAAAATTATCTGCGGGAACAGCCCATCTGGGATCCCACGGGAACAGAGATCCAACGCAGGCTCCGCTACAGACGATAGCCCATCTCTCTGTTTGCACCATCGTCCTGTCCCACAGTGGTGGGTGCTGTCGCGTGAGGCCACCCACGCATCGCAAGCGCCTGCCCCTGCCGCCAAAAATGTTTGAACAAATTCTCCGCGGGAACACGCCATTTGGGATCCCACGGTAACAAGGATCCAATGCAGGCTCCGCTAGAGACGACAGCCCGATCCAACACGGTCAGAACGTCGGCTGTCGGCGGATCATCACCAGCGAGGCGCAGAGAGACCTTCGACCTCACCGCGGACAACCGCGGATCGTTCGCGACTCGAGGAAAGGGAATCACCTGCCTGCATTGTGCTTCGCCAAGCGAAGCCTGAGCCTCCATCGCCGGCCGCCGTTGCTGCCTTCCGACCACGCGCACCGGCCGGGCCGTCCCTTGTGGGTGGCTCGGTGGCCGGCGCGAAGCCCGTGGCAGCCCAGCTGTCACAATCGCCGGTGCCGCAACTTAGGAACTACGACCACTGATCCACATCAGCTCAGTCACCAAAATAAGAATCGAATCTCAGCAAATAAGCAGAGGGACTAATATATTCTCGGGAGGGGGTGCTGACGTGGACCGCCGATCCGCCGGACCGCCGAGCCGCCGAGGCCTAAGGGAGGGGGACATGGGGCCCTGACGTGGACCGCCGATCCGCCGAACCGCCGGACCGCCGCGGCCTAAGAGGAGGGGGGGTGCCTAGGGGGGAGGGGCGGGGTGCTGACGTGGACCGCCGATCCGCCGAACCGCCGGACCGCCGAGGGCCGGGGGAGGAGGGGGAGGGGGTGCTGACGTGGACCGCCGAGCCGCCGAGCTGTCGGGGCCTTCGGGGGGGGGAACGGGGGATGACGTGGACCGACGAACCGCCGAACCGCCGCAGGGCCGCCGGGGCCGCCGCGGCGCCAGGTTCTGGACCGCTCTCGCCCACACCGCCTGTAGCCATGGCCAAGCGCTGCACTGTCGACCAGCAACTGACGATGTTTGCCAACGTTTTCCCAAAAACTTCTTTTCGACTTCCTTCTGTGTTGTTCCAACTCTTATTCGTTTATTAAACCTTACGCCCTAAAGGGTGACACTGCGTCCATTTGGTGTTCTTCACGTCAAATGCGAAGGTCTTCAATTGTTTTCGACTCGGACAGTGAAGAGAAGCATGTGCAAGGAAGACCAGAACGCTGATTAGAAGAAGAACTGGTAGTTTTGGCAAATAAGTTCAGTGTTCGGGTTGCCAATTAATGGGGCTAACCAAAAAGTTAGTACATTAGTGATATCACTCAGCTGGCCACCCGTGAGGTCTAGATATGGTGCAGAGGGGATGTCGACAGCCTCAGCACCTTCGCCACACTGATCATCACCATACAGGTTGGCGCCCAATGAGGTGGTAAACCCCAAAGTCATCGGCCAGGCGTGCTACATAATTTTCTAGTATTGCGAGCTCAAGGCCCTCAGAGCGCAGGGAGGTGACTTCGATGACAAAGATAGACTATCGCAACTTCATCATACGCCCAAAGAGTCCACCAGGATACTGTAAAACTGCTGAGCACAACGCCAATACGTGGCAGCGCATCACATGGAGACATGAGTGAGACACGCCTGGAAAACGCCTTGGAATGCTGAGGAGCACCCAGGTTGCCATTGGACGCGTGCGCTTGCTTAGTGGCTGCCCGCCTGGCGGTCTGCCGTGGACCGCGGCGAGACCGAGCTAGAGGGGCGCGTGGAGGCGCCATGTGGTTATTTGATGGAAATATGCCCTGTGGGGCATTACGCGTTCGCTGACCGCGGGAAGTGTGGCTGTTTGATGGGAGTGTGGCCCTTGGGGCATTACGTGGTGGCTGAGTGCGGGCAGTGGGGCGTACCGGGCTGAGTTGCGGTGAAACGACGGGTGTGGCGGAAAGATTACGGGTACCGAAAGAGCATCTCTTAGCAATGGGGGGGATTTGCCAGGCCTTGGGGGGCTACAAGTACTGGGGGCGTGGCGAAAGGACAAAGGGAACTCTGTATTGTTGCACGCGGGCCAGCAGCTGTAAGAACGGTTGCGCGACGTTCGCGTGTGCCCCTCGCGGCGGTCTGGGCACTCAGCCTGATTGCCTAACGCCCTTGGACGTGTGCGCAACGTTCGCCACGGCCTGAGCGCAATAGCGCTCGACCATTTCGAAGGTCGTGGCCAGTCTGTGCCTTTTCTGAGCCGCTTTCCCTGCCGTTCAAGACCAGTACTGCCAGCGTGAGCGTGTTGCTGGCCAAAAGTGACCAACCTTCGTCATTGCACAGCTTCTTCGAGGGGGAAGAAGCATCTTTCGTGTATTGTATCACTACGCTGTGGACAAGGCTGCCTCGACCCATGTGGCTGACCTGTGCAGAGACCTCGTTGACAATTGGGGAGTGGCTGCGACCGGTTATGGCACTTTGGGTGGCAGTTGTGAGAGGTTCTACCAGCGCGCTTGCACGCTTGACGTTCAATTGGATGTTTGCCGCTCGTCTGAAGCTTCCTTTGCCATCGCTGCTATTTTGGGTCGTTGACATCGTCGTGGCTAGCTGTTCTTCCTAAAGAGCCGATTCGCGCGAGGGGCAAAGCTTGTTCGTTGAGCGCACCCTCAACTGACGTGGTGTTGAGGCCGTCGGCGTGGCTCAGTTGCTCGTTCAGGGGTGATTAGACTGCGCTATCTCCGGGGATGACGGCCAGAATGGACCGCCGTCCTTTACATCAGGATAATTGGAATTACATAATTCCCATGTACAATAACAAGTTAAGGAAAGAGATAGGCTGAAGAATCAAACACCGCAGAAGACATTAGGATGGGCTACCATCCCACAGCAAAGGCGGAACTCAGGGAGCGCTGCACAGACGGTTCACAACCTAACGCACACCTCGGCTCAGATAAGCATTCTTGACAGTGAGCCCCAGGCGACGTGGACAACCGGCCGGCAGGCAACAAATGCAATAAATTAAAGCAAGGCCCGTCAGCACTGAGGCAGACTGTAAAAGGCAGATCCCAAGTTAAGAATCCAAATCTCGTGCCCTTTCCAACGCATGGAAGCCTACCATGAAGAATTCTACCCAGAAAGAAAACTACGATGTGGAACTCCCGCTGATAGACAGCACAAACACATCAGTGAGTTCTTGCGGCTAGGCCGCGACCCATCCCTTCACAGTAGATACCCGAAGACGCCACAGGGCCAATATTCGACGAACATTGGGTCAAGCCAGAAATATGCGAATATCACCACACACTGCCCTTCATCAAAGCCTTGCAGGCGAATGCCGAACTCCAACTTCCTCCCGTTCTCTTCGGCAGCAGCGGATGGTTGACAGGGTGGCACTCGAGTTATCCAAAATGAGCACAGTCCAAGGGCATTGTTTGCCCTGCGAACGTACATTTTATCCAAGGTATCCAGCACCTACGGCTGGGCGGAAAAAGCCACTGGAATCAATGCTAAGAAATTCCCAAACAAATAGAAGCTAAAAAAGAATCCAAAGAATACTGACAGTTGTATGTTCCCCAGAGCTGCACGAATGTCAAGTCCAAAGGTCGAAAAGTCGTTGCAGCCAATCCATCGCTGAATTGGAGCCTCAGAAGCAGCTCTGGTGCCAGATAAGACAATGAAGGGGTCCGCTCCAATGCCTGCTATCTCCCTGCAAGCTTTGATGCCCATCCTGCAACAACTTTCAGAATGCCAGGCGCCACGAACAGAGCTCTTGCAGTGGCGTATGTAGTGCCGTTGTCACGACCATCGGACACTGTCGCCGTCAGCCACATCTGCGCAGGCACATCTATTGTTCGAACTGCATACTTGTGCGAACTGAAGGCAACACTGGCAACTTGCCTTACCAGGATATTCGCACAGGGCAAAGGAACTCGCAGTGGACTGGCAACTTTGGTGTCCACCACCAGTACCTCAATCAAATACAGAGGAGGCAATGCTGGTAGTTGCATTGTGCATTACAGAATGCTTCCGGTCCTGCACTTGACGACCAATGTGTCAACTTCCTGTAAGAAGCAAAGATTAGAGCATGCATTCATATAGTCACAGCTACAAGACCTGTTTCTGGTTTGTTTGGAAACCATTGTTGGTGCATCATCAATCCGTCCAGCGCATTCCCTTTCCAGCTGGATCCCAGTGTGTACCAGCAACAACAAGCAAAAGTACCAGTGGTGGTGCAAATGCCAGAATCGCACATTAGCAGATTCCCCCCGTGGTACGCATCTTGCTACTATTCAGATGAACAGGCATAGAGGCCAACGCACTGAGCTTCACTTCCACAACATTCCTGTACTCAGTGCACAAGCACTGAGCACAGTCTCTTCGGTGCCCCACTTCATCCCTGGGAAACAATTGAATCATCCTTGCCTTTGAGTGCATATGAATAGACTCACTACGCTCCCAGTTCACTGATGCCTGCTATGGATCAAATGTGGTTGATGAGTCACAGTCGATCCACCAACATGCACCAAGCCAAAACAACATGTCCACAGGGTCGGTTGCACTGTCAATACCTTCCTGCCCTCAATCTTCTCAAATTCGGCCGTGCACAGTATCAGCGCGTTCTGTGGCACTATCTGTCAAATGATGGAAACAGCCAATGGTCAGACGTGCGCCTTAAAAGAAAAAGTGCCATCCCATCGACAGCACCTGCTAACAGTGCATAAAATGACCAGCCACACTTTCTTTCCTGTTCTAGGGCTGTCTGCAGTTCTTTGGGATGTACAGCAATGATAGTGGATTGAAAACACTGTGGGAACATCCATCCATGGATGAAATGAACACCCATCGTCGCCTCATCGGTGCAAGGGCTGTGGTTTGTTGGCTGACTGCAAACTGAATCAAAGCGAATTTTCAGTTGCAAATGGTTAGCAAGAGATGGAGGGCAACAGTGCAGGAAGGGATTGCCCAATGCCTGGGCAGCAAAATTATCAATGGCAGCTACCTGAGGTCAAAGTTGCCTGCACCAGCTGAGGACAGTTCACCAGTCTGGTGCAGCGACAAATGGCCCACGAATCACTTCAGGGAGCCAAAAGTCAAGGGAAACAGGGCCCAGAGAAGGAAAGGCCCAAAGGGAATGCAGTATTGACTTGGGGCCCACCCACCTTGCAATAGTCCACTTCCAGTCGGGCAGTGACTGCTGGTGGTGAGATGCCCAGGGCACCCTCCCTCCACAATGCCACCATCAGGCCGCCCAGTGTCTCATCGACGATGGCAGCTGTCAGGCCACCATGCACTGCACTGGGGTACCCGCACACATCCCTGGTAGACAGTGAGAAGTCAGCCCGTGGCCCAATAAGTGTCGCAAAATGAAGCATGGCAAAGTGTTGTGTACAGTACGTGCTGCATTCTGTGTGACATAGCGCACAGTTGACGTGGGTGTACATGCCACACAACAAGCCAACCCTCACATGCAACAATGAACTATTTATGCAGCTATGAAAGATAAGCCAAGCGATGAAGTGAATCATCAGCACTCGACTACGTGCTGGACAAATATCACAGCAACACAAGCCTCTACACCATTCCATGTGCAACCGTTGAGTTTGCCACAACATCTCTCAAACTACTGTTGCCTCGATAGGTGCACAATCCACAGAACAAAGCAATACCATTGCCAGATATGACTTGCTGTCAAACCGATCCTGTAGTTGGCATACCACTGCAAGTCCTCTACATATATGGTGTGAAACATGATGTGCACGTCTGAGCGCACTTCAAAACTGAGTAACAATAAATGGCCAGTCACACTTCAACCACAATCTGCGTTTTTTAGTATTTGGCAAATCTACAATTGCCTCGGACAACATTGTACTCCCACTGCAAGCTCAAAATGTAATGTTTTCATTGTTACCTGGTGGCTCTAGGGTCCACAATCAGAACATGTTTCCATAGATCACAAGTACAGATTAGGTTCTCCTCCACCTGACACAAGGTACATCTTTCCGTTTCGATACCGTTTCCAAACGCACATGCCGCCTGCACTTGCCTTTGGAGGATGGCCTATATACAAGCACTGTCCTAAAAGCACGCATTCCTTGACAATGCCAGCAGGGACTCAATGCTGACAGCATTGTGGGAGACACAACAACATGAACTGCTGATTGGCCAATAACACTGGGCTGTATTGAGGTGATGAAAGTATCAGCCGCATCATTGTGGTGTTAGTGGAGCAGCATTCGACTGCACTTTTATTATGCTGTTACGCAAGCCTTAGGGTGAGGTTGTGCTGCTTGCTTCATACCAACAACCAATTTTTTTGCCTGATCGATATGCTTACTTGCCAAGCTGCACAACAGCGTGAAACTGCTTCTCTTTGCCGTCATAGAAGCAGCGCAGCTCTTTCACCATGTCCACACGTGCCATCGCATCGAACTGCATCGCACAAACAAGAAACCCAATGATGGTTGGAGATATGTCTGTGTACAGTTTTGAACGGGGCATCAGCTTGCTGCCTTGTGGGCACTTGTGGCAGCAGACACAACATCACAGCCAAGCATGTGGAGTGGTGTCCGAAAACCGAGCATCAGCTCCCTGAATGAAGACTTATGTGGATTTGCCAAATATTGTGGTATCTGATGCGACAGACATGTTGTGGCTGCTCCAGAAGCAGCAGAACTGCCAATTGACATGGAAATGCAGTGCATGCTGCAATGTGCAAATCCTCCTTTTCTGCTGGCTTTCAGGCGGGGGCAAGGATGACAACTCCCTCTTGGAGTTGCTGCAACATTTACTTTCAAGGCATACAGCAGCACTTCAGCAGCAACTCTCTTGACTGCATGGCAGTGACCTCCTGAGGCAATGAAGCAGACAAAGTGAAGCATATGTAGCTCTTGCAAGTGGCACCTTCATTTCAACACCTGCCCTCACAGACACATTTTCCTGGTTCGAGAGTGGAGGAGTTTGTTGGGTGACCTCTGCATGCCTTCAACAGGCATTGTGCATTTTCCTTCTTTGCAGTCTATTGGTCACCACACACACAGAACTTCTCTGGCTTTTAAAGCGTGCTGCACTACTTCTCTAAAAGGTACCAGGCCCTGCAACCATCCCTTTCTTCTGTAGGAGATTTTGGCCCTTCTCAGATCATTTTATGACAAGTATTCTTCCATGTCCTGCTGTCATAACTGGATTAATAGATACTTGGATCGCGGGGCTGTGGGTGCTACAAAATGCTGAGAGACTAGATGCGCGAACACAGTATGTTGTTCTGGTTGAAGCCCTGGCGATTCCACAACTAACAGGTGATTTGACGTTATTGCCTATCGTTCAGACCGTATTGAACATCAGTGCAACGTGCCCAAGCTCTACTGACAACCACTGACTGTCCACGACTTTGATTGATTGCCAATGAATGGAACGGCCTCGATAGATGCAGATGCCGAACACTGAGCGTCCACGATTGAGCCGTTGACAACTGCTGCGCACCGGCCCAGAGGCGGTCATACACACCGCGGCCACAGAATTCCTCGAGCGGAGGACATCCAAGACGAGAGATTGCACCGTCTGAAAGGACATCCCACCTCCAAAGGTGCATCGCCCTGCGTGACCCCGCAACAATGCCCCAACGCAACGCAGCAACGCCCCGCGCCGGTTTGCACGCGAACCACCAAAGGCGCCCCACACACAGAGAGGCGCCATCCACACCACCGTCGTCAAAAAACCCCAAAGACCAACCCTTCGATCCTCCAGCGGCTCCCCAAGCTCCCACCCTCGATACCCCTCGTCGACACGTCAAAGGACAAGTGGCACGCCCCACGTCGGCGCCCATGGACACCCGCCTACGCCCCCTTCCCTTCACTCTAACCCCACGCAAGCGGCGTGCTCAATCCCCCCTCACCCCCACCCACCCCCTCAATCTCACCATGTGCCCGTCTCCGCGCAGCAGCTGCCCGATGGGGTGCCTCGTCAGGATCTGGCTGGGCGCCACGGCCTCCCTTACCCCCGGCCGGCCCGCCAGGCTGGCCACCCACCTCTCCACTCCCCCCCCCTCCGATTCCGCCGCCCGCGCATCACCGTAAGCCGCCGCGGCCGCCACGGACGACAGTCCCAGCCCCGTGGCCAGCAGCCCCCAGGTCCGCCACCCGGCGCCGATCCTTGCGGCCGAAGGGTCCGGAGGGGGAGATCGGGCCGAGGGGATGCCCGAGGATGACGTCGTGCGCGGTCGGGGGCGATGGCAAAGGGCGGGCAGGCCGCGAGGGGGGGCCAGGGCCGCGGAGGCCCCGGGCAGGAGCGGCGCCACACGGGAGAAGGCCTGGAGGCTGGGGAGCATCGGTCGATGCCTTGAATCGCCCGGCGAATTCGGCGGCCCTGCCCTCTGCGGGCGACGAGCTTGGAGATGCTGTTTCGCGGGGGGTGGGACGCGCCGGGGAGGCGCGCGGAGGAGGGGGCGGCAGGGAGTGGGGGAACTGCCCGTGGGGGCCGCCCGGGGTGCTTGTTGACTGGCCGTGGGGCGATCCGTCAAAAGGATAGGCGCGGGGATGCCCCGCTGGATCCTCCCAACAGGAGGCGCTGTGGACGAACGACACACGGCAAGCCGACCGACCGCTTACCAAATTCGCCGGTCACATCGCCCGCTCCTGTACTTTCCGGCCACCCACCACGAAGCACACGCCCAGTGGCCCCCCAAAAAAGAAGAAAATCGAAAAACTCGTGAAAAATTCACCAGCCCTCTCAGACCCAGGACCAACCCTGGAGACACCCTCTCGTGGGCGTCTGTATGGGGTCCCCCCATCCCCACTGTCCCGCACGCTCCCAGCCACGAAACACCCACCCAATTCCCCCCGAAAGAAGAATAATCGATTAAAAACAGCTCCCGAGATCCTAAACCTAAGCGCGTTGTGGACTTAGGACCTAACCGGGAGACACCTCCTTGTGGGCGTCCTCTGAGGTCCTTTTGCATCCCCTTCGGCCGCACGCCCCCCGCCACTGCCGGCCACGGCCACGTCGCCGTCGCGCCGCCCATGGGCTCGGACTTCGGGTCCACCTCCGACGACTCTCTGGGCGCCATCCACTCCGCGACCTCCTTGTGAGCGGCCCCGCCAACGCTCGGGCGCCCCCGTGCGCGAAATGAAACGCGAATCTTGAAAAAAAGGGGCGCGCGTGACGGGGTGTTGCTGCTGTGGTGCCCGCAGCGCCGTGCACGACGCGGCGGAGGCGGGGAACGTCGAGAGGCTGAGAGAGCTTCTAGCGGCGCCCGCGGCGAGGGAGGACCCGGATTTCGACCCCCAGGTGAGGTCCTGTTCTGAGCGACCTTCTTTCGGCCAGCTTTCTGGCAACTAAGTCCAAACCCTTGCATTCGTTGAGAAGTGACAGGACGCAGACTTTGCGCCTGAAAAATGGTGTTGAGGAGGTGGCCAGGCACAGGTTGTCCTGAGCACGAACTCCGGCAGCGCCAGGGTCCAAATTGGCCGAATGCAAACGGAGAGCACTTAGCGGGTGCGCAACAGTACGGCCGGCGAGGTTTTTGATGTTGGTCGCTGGAGCGGGCAAGGACGCTGATGCAGGCGTGGTGGCATCTTCTCGAAGGGGCAGATGCAGGGGCTGGGTCGGGCACTGCCGCTGGCCAGACATACGTTCGGGTTCACTCATGTTCGGTTCACTCCCTGGCCTTTGGTCAGCATTTTCTTGCTTTTCGCTGTGCTCGGAGTGCTACGAGCGCTCGATGCGCTCGGAGGTGTGCACGTGATCGATTCCAAAGGGGAGCAGAGACTCAAATTCTTCCTAATTAGGAAGGGGGTTGGTTTCCGAATGGAAGCATGATCTCCCCACTTCGGGCTCGTGAAGTCTTTAATGAGCAAGGACTCCTGCAAGTGGAAGAAGGATGCCCACAACAAGAGTCCAGTTCCTGAAAACATTTTTTGGAGCGTTTCCATCTTCCAAACAGGCTCTGCTGGAACTCGAAATTTTTCCAAGTGGAGGTGGCTACCGTATACTGGTGCATGTCAGCCTTGGGGTAGTGCTTGTGCTCATTCTGCTTGTGACTATAAAAACGAGTCACTGTCCTACTCTGTCGGAGAATGTCTGGGGGTTATGCAACAGGTGGACCTCTATTGGTGAAAAAGGGAGACTGTGAAAATAGGAAATGAGAGGGTCTAACTCATGCAATGTTGTACATATATCTTTAGGAAAATTTTTTGTTGTAACCTCTTCGGCTGCCTGTTCTCAGCAACGAGGGAGCTCATTGCACAGATAGAGACACACATAGGCAACGTCACACTACTGTCACTCGTGTTTCTTACTGGAGATGTGCTTGCTCACCCTTGCACACCGCACATTGTCACCATTGCAGCCCCTTTCTCCAAACCTGTGGCAAGGACGAGCTAGAAAGTGTTGACAGTGGCCTCCATGCTTGCTGTATGTTATTTATAGCCCTGACAGGAGCATGGCACCAAAATGTGGCAAGTGTGACGATGGTGGAATCTTAGCTTGCAGCGATGCATGACTGCAAAGTATGCTGTTTGCATTGTCAACATGGACAGGGTGTGCCCAATGTCAAGGAAAAGGGCGCTGGCTTGTCACATTGACAAATGCAACATGACAAGGGGGTGACACAGTACAAGTCCAGGCACCATCAGGGCAGTAAAGGCTTCCTTTGTCTTACAGGATTACATGCAATGTCCTGCACTGCAACTAAGCATGGCACAATTTTCCTGCTTTTCTCTTCCACATACTCAATGGCACATGGGCATATGACCAGAAAGATGAGAAGAAGTCTGATGCTTCTCTGGGACTAGATGAGGCTGCTCCAGATGGCTGCACTCCCTTGCATGTCAGCATAATCAATGGTGAGTGCATGAGACTTCTGAGTGAGGGAAACGAATGTGCAGTCTGAAGAAGACAAATGAATGGAGCGATCCCCAGGATTGTCTTTGAATCGGGAGGCCTGTTCTTTTCATCAATGCATTGATGGATGTATAGTGCTGTGGTTTTATGTGTTTGCTGCCCGGTCGTGGGGGCGGCATGGCCTGTTTCTTTGCTATGTGGATTCACAGCCTATTATGTGTGTATTTGCAGCCCATTGAATTTGTATTTGCTGTGCATTCATTCCAAATCCATTGTACAGCCCGATATTTGATCATTCATGGCCCGTTTGCAAGAGAGCCTATAGCTTGTGCAATTCACAGCCTATGTTTTACAATGTGTAGTGAACCCTTATCCCTAAACCTTGAAAATGGAAGCACCCCAATACATAATATTGGTTGCAAACATCCCCAGAGGCAAGCTGTCAGGAACAGAGGGTGGAGAATTTAGAGAAATGTCTGCAGATACACATCAGAAAGTGGACTGAAAGACACAACATGGGGCTGCCAGTACTTGAATTTCAAAATAATGATGTGTGCTTTGTGTGGTTAAGTGTGTTGGCAAGTCGCGAACAGATGCACTTGCTTTGTTCCTGCCCATGAAAGAAATGTTGCCTCATTGTTGGGCGCATGGCTGCGGCCTGAAATGCTAAGTTTTACTTGTGTATTGCCCTTCAGCCTGCAGTACTGAGCACTCAGTACAACTGCCCAGGTTGTTGCCATATCACCATGGCAGTGGCAGTGATGTGATGGAAGTGATGTGTATGATGTACGACAATGTGTGAAAGCAAGGTGGCATCTAATTCAACAGACACATTCTGCAAGCCACTGCACGTCATTGTGTCTCTTGTCTATAACAGCTGTCACCAAGTCTGGAATCTGAATGTGATTCACCGTTGGCTGAGTCAGGAGATGGAAAAGACAGTCGCCATCCCAAGGGAATATGCCACTGAAGCCAGCTTGGATGTGTTTTTAGATTGAATGCGTTGGATGTGTTGTGATGTTTGAGTCGAAGTATCAAAACAGATACACCACACTGCTTTTGAGGCAACTCCCCATGTTGCTGAATTGCAGCCTCGGTTGTGGATTTCAATCTGTGTTGCAGCCTTTTGCCATCTTGTGTGTGATTTTTGTGCTGTTCTGAAGGTCATCTTGCGTGCTGTGAGCTCCTGTTGGAAGCTGGTGCTGACCCAGGACTTCCATGTGAAGGCTGCCCGCTGCTGTCACTGGCCGTTTGCCAAGGGGCATTGCCAGAGAAGCGCCAATTTGCAAAAGATGCAGTGGCATTCCTGCTGGGCAAGCAGTGCTCACCCTTTGACAGGTGTGACTCCTTGTGCAGACGTGCACCTGTCCTGATTGCCGATTCCAACTCATTCATCAACAGAAGCAGAAGTCGTTGCCCCCTGACATCAACAGCTTGTTATTTCAGAAATTGTGGGATGGTAGAGCCTTGCCATGTTTGACAAGCACAGTTTGCTGTGCACACTGGTGCGGTATTGCTCCAATTTCAATATCCTGCTGTGAGTGTCTGTCCAGCCATACTCCAAAGCATCAAAAGCTTGACATCGACAATTGCAATACAAAGTGTTGCATGAGCGACGACGTAGCACATAAATTTCCTCAGGTGTTTGTTGCTCCTGCAAGCAGGGACGATTCTGGCCGGACGGCCCTCCACTGGGCTGCCTCCCTTGGCTTGTGTGACATTGCAGACATGCTGCTGCGTGCACCGCCAGAAGCCATGGAGCTGCAGCTGCCACCTCAGGCGGATGGCACAACAGGCGATGACCTTGGAGTCGTCAGGCCTGACCCGCTGGTTGAGCTGCAGGTGAAAAATGTTGGTTTATGCCATTTTGTGCAATGCTTCAGCGATGGTGTGCTGCAACAGTGCTCTGTTCTGGCAGTAGTGCATTTTCATGCAGTGCTTTGACAACATGGACAGTGCGAAGTTTGAACAGTGCATCGCTGCAGAAGAGGTGCTGATTTTGGGTGCCACGTGTTAAGTGACTGTGTAGTTGAGCTAGATGGCTGATAATATCAGGCAATATGGTTATCAGCCTAACACCCACATTTGTGAATGCGTAGGACCGCTGGGGTGACACCCCCTTGCACCTGGCGGCCATGCACCGTTGCCCCCAGATGGTCAAGCTGCTTGTTGGAGGTGGCGAGGGGTGGTCTGCTGAAGGCGCGCTGCACACTGGCAACAAGATGATGGGCTCCTTGCCCATCCATTGTGCTGCCAGCTCCGGGTGCTGTCACTGTGCAGAGGCTCTGGCAACTGCTGCCGAAAGCACCCTTTCTGCGCAAGACCGGAGGGGCCGTATTCCACATGAAGTCGCAGCAGCGAGAGGCCACAAGGTGCTCAGTTTCTTGCTGGCTTCTTCTGCTATTGTAGTTCATTGAAGAGCCGGTGGTGGCTGGACGAAATGCCTTTGGCTGCAAATCATTGTCACATTTTGTTTTCTTGTTGGTCCTTTGACCCACAGTTTTGAAGGGGCTATGTGTCGACTCTGTTGAGATGTACTGATACTACTTCACATTCTGTCGTCATCTCCACTGTTCTGAAATTCTTTCCGTTCTGTTGTGATGTATGCAAACATAAATTCAGAGAACTTGGATGTTGCCCTGGCACAGGAATTGTCTCTGCTGCTCCAAAAGAGATTCAAGCAGGGTTTGGAGGTACCAGCCTTGCCCGTCCCTCTGCCTACCCTGTTGCTTACCCATCCTGACTTCTTTGAACACCACACCATGCATCTTCCTCTCAGCATCCGAAATTCTCACGCTCCTCCAGAAAATGTTGGACGGCTACATGTGTTACTTCGCAAAGGTAAGCAGGGGGACAAAGTTAACATGGAACAACTGCTTCAATGTTGATTTGAAACATAAACAGGCAATATGACGTACATGTTGGTGGTTGTCACCATGAATGCTGCAATGACTTGGAATCGCTGATACAAGCAATTATTGCATTAGCTGTGGTGAGTGGAAGCAACATCATTTAGCATACCACGATGTAGTATGAAAGGAATGATCATGGGTATGCCTGGAAAGTGGGAGTGGCACCTGCCATTGGCCTGGTTCGCATCAGGATCACCTGCTGGGCCTTGGGTCTTGCATTGTCTGTGTACCCATCTGCAGCAGTACTCTGATGTGATTGAATTGCTAGAACTGACAAAGCATTCCTTGCCATATCAAAGACAAAGTGTATCAGGTGCTTGTCGTATTCTCTGGTTCGTGTCTCGAACTCTACCTCCAACGCCTCCCACATCAAAACCAATAACAAAACCCTATTGCTTCAGTTTGGGCCACTTCAGCCTGTCAGTTGGGTTTGCCTGAAATGCAGCATGAGTTGCTGTAACTTGGAAGCTGCCAGAGACTTGCTACAGAGGCGGTTGTTTTTGCTTCAGAGTTTGGTATGCTGAAAGCACCAGGAAGTTGCACAACAAAGCCCATTGCAAGAATGTTAGTTATTGGTGCATGCCCAGCTGCCATGATGACAGCAGAGAAGAGTTGCCTTGCCTGACGCAAGGTTAACAAGTATTGGAGCAAGGTTCCAGCAGTCATGTCCCAATAAACCAAACCTTTGGTGCCTTTTGCAACAAACGACAGAGCACTGTTCTTGCACCTCAAAGGCGACAGTGGGGATAATGCAAACCGCAAAGTGCCTTCAAGAACGTCCAATATTTCCCCCAAAATATCCCCATACCAAGGCGCAACATGTCACTCGGATCGCATTCTGAAGCCTGGATGGCACCACAGACTCTGGCATCCTGTGGTCATCCGAGTTTGAGGGCCTCCAATGGGATATGGAGCCTCCCCTGGCAGAGATGGCCGACGTCCTGCGTGTCCATGACTGGACATACGTGAACCAGATCAAGCTGTTCTGCCAGTCGCTGCCACAGTCGCCCGTGACAGTGGGCAGGCTGGACAGTGACACTGCGCTGTCCCATGGGTCCTTCCGAGCGGCCCTAAGAGCAGCAGGTGCTGCTTGCAAAGCAGTGGATGCGTTGGTTACCGGCAAGGTATGGAAATGTGTTGGCAGTTATTGCTGTATGCATACAGCTATGAGGGTTGATGATGGCTGGGTCGTTGTATGAATGATCCTGTAATTATTGTGATGTGCTGAGTAATGTAGCAGAATCATGCAAGCTTGGTTCTCTTGAACTCAGTGGCCTCCAGAACCTCCGCAGCGTGTCTTGTACTCCGTGCAGTTTTTTCCGCAGTTGGCAACTATTTGGGGCTCTTCAGCATTCACGCAGTCCAAATGCAGCTGGCAAATGTTCACCTCTGTGTTTTTGAAATGCATTGAGGTTGTGTGCTCTTAATGGTGTTCATGATGTGTGATCTGCCCCACCATAAGAGAAGAAAGAGCGTCGAGAGTCTGCAAATTTTTTTGGAATTCAACATTTGTTTGTGTTTATTCCATTCCAGTCAGTCATCTTAGCAGACTGTGCATATTACTGGTCAACACTGACAAGGTGCATTTGCCTGTTTCTTCTGCTGTAAGTAATATACGCACATGCATGAATACAGCTGTTTTCTGAGTTTTTGGACATTTGGCAGGTGTTGAAATGGGTATTAATGATGCAGAATTGCAGTTGTGCACGAAAGGCTTTGACATTGCCGCCACCGATGCAAGTGTGTTCCTTGTCAGAGTCAGGACTGAGACAGTGTCAGATTGCAGTGAAACACACCTCGCTCCCAACGAAATGGAGCAAGGGTATTGTCCCCTGATGAATCAAATCGCCAGGAGGCGTACTGGACTTCTTTTGTGTTAGGAAGAGTTGTTGGAAGAGTTGCCAATTAATTGTTGCACCTGCTCATGGCCGCCAGGCTCGAAATGCGTTCTGTGCCGTTCGGCCTCCAGGGCACCATGCTGGGCCTCTGGGAAAAGTTACCTGCAAGAACGACCCCACAGGAAGCAGCGGCTTCTGTCTATTGAACACTATCGCCATCGCTGCGGCCTATGCCCTAAACATTCATCGGCACAATGGTGAGCGGCTCCAACTGGAACTATACACCCTTTAATAGACCCTTTAGTAGGCTGGTATGTGCTATAAACTCATAAAGCTCACAGCTCTGCTGCTTGGAGGTGTCATTTTGGTGACAATGGGGTGAAAAGATTGTCTGCATGTTGGTCAGGATATGGGTTCACTACGGTGCAGCATCTTCATGCCTTTGTTGTAGCAAGATGCAGTATGCTAAACGTCGATGGGATTGGCTTCCAGTACTACAGGCTCATTCAACAGAACATGTTTGGAGCCTTCTGTGCCTGTCATTGACTCCAAGTATATACATACATGGTTCGTTGTGGTGCACGAAATTTGCAAAGTCTGTTGAACGAATTGTTTGGCAAGTCAATTTTCCTTGCAGTTCCAGAAACTGGAGCAGGTATGCACATGCCCAAAATATCATTCTCCAGCAAAGAATCGCAAGGCAATGTCCATTGGAGTGCTGTAGCTCTGAGCCTCAGGTGCTAGTATGCCGCACAGAGCACAGGCCACAGGGCTTGAGATGCAGGGCCACCACCCTCCCTTTTCCCTTTTTAAGGCAGCATTATCATTGCCCTGTCTGGCATGGTTAAGATGTACGCGTAGATGTCTGAATTCACCGGGGACAGGATGCCAAACAGCTGAGTAGGGTACGAGGTACTGGCTTGCCACATGTCAATTGTGCACAATCGATATGCAGAGATTACTATTATCGTTAATGTATGGCTGGTACTGTAGGTTGCATTTTTGTGCAACAGCCTTGCAGTGCAGGAGCACAGGATTTGAGTGCAGTATTTTTCCAGCATTTCAGAACGACCATTCGCCCTCACATGGCATGTTACCTCTGTTACAAAAGTCTCGTCCATTATCCAATTGGTCCAAATGAAGGTCAAAACATGTGAGTCAGAAAATTTGGCTGAAACAAGTTCAATGCGCCTTGTTGAAAGCTGTGTGTAGAGCCCTCAAACGGAGCTAACAACGTTGTCATTCTCACGATATGTCAAGAGGAGCTGAAACGGCATTTTCCCTTGTGTCGGGACCTCATCTGGGACAAAGCGTTGTTTTGCCCTACCATAGAGGTGCTTTGAGAGGAGCTACCACTAGGAGAGATGTATGGCTTGATGGTTTGGTATGCAAAGAAAATGCGGATATATTCCAAAGAGAATCCGCAGTGCAAATGTCTTGGATTTGCCACAAAAATTGAGATGTTGACAAGTACTGTGCGAATGTTGAGGCCAGAGGCCAAGAGACGCCTTGATCTGTGCAAGAGTATCAACCTGGTAGATGTACCAAGTTCTGGAAGATCGTGCATGGTGGTAAAAAAACCAACACGACGACCTCGGTTGAGGCCAACATGGCAATTGTTGCAAATCGATAGTTTTGGACACAATTCAGCACAGTGGAACAGATGGCTCACACAGAGTATCAAAATAACGATGTGAAGACTCTTGAAAGGGCGTAGAAATGCTCATTTGTTGTCTGCAACAAGGTTGTTGAAGCATTTCGGGGGAATGGGTCGGAACACACCGGGATAAGGCAAGGAGGCATGTACTGGGAGTTGACACTAGCTAGCATACAGGGGCACTTTTGATACCAGCTATGACTTTCTTGTTGTATGGTCATGACTAATACAAGGGAGATCCATATCAACCCCAAATTGACCAAGGAATCCGAATTTGGTGACAGATTGACTGGTTGAGTTGATTTTGCAAAGCTGTGGCAAGATTGGATAACAGGCCAGACTTTTGTAATGAAGGTAATATGTGAAATCACCTCTGGCTATCCCCAGCTTCTCTTATTGCTTGTTCAATCCTGTTTGGCTTTGCCTCTTTGTTATTTTTCTGCAATTCACTGTTCATGTCGTGAAATCATGCCTTGCATTGTGATTGTGCCAGGAATCAAGAAAGTGGCCATCTTGGACTTTGATGTCCACCATGGTAATGGGACGGAGGCCTTGATTGAAGCAACAGTTCCACACCAGCTCAAGGTACCGCTTAAGACACCCTTCAGTGAAGGCATCCAGCTCTTCCCCCAATGGCGGCCCTGGTTGGGGGAAGCAGATAGTGAGAGCATCTTCTTCGCAAGGTGTGCCACAACCGCTCCCAACAGAGCACAAAATAGCGCATGAAATAGGGCAGGTAATAGCCCCAAGGTTAGTTCAACAGACAGCAGGCATGTCAAAGAAAGCTGCATCTGCCTTGACAAGACTTTGTTCTGTGCTGTGAAACTGATACAGTGTCTCGAAGTGTTGCAAGTGAAATCTGGTTCTGCAGCAAGTTTGCCAGAATGTGAGCACAGCCCGCAATTCCCACAATTAACATGTTGTTCTTGGGGAGTTTACTGGAAATATATGCATGCTGGTAGATTTATATGGTGGACGCGATGGTTGGGATGCCTGCCGAAGCTCTACAGATGCATCAGAGAAGCAGAAGCTGGGCTATGGATCGGCTGTTGACAATCTATGTATCAAGTGCAGCAGTTCGCTGTCATAGCCATCACTGCGATGAAAACTCAATGAAATCTTGAGCAGGGTGCGGAGATGGTACTTCTTGTCCTCACCGTTCTGTTAAATACCCATTATCTTTTTGCAGGCCTGACATGTTCTGTGGGTGTTCAGCACGCAGGCCTATGGCTCAAGGATCCCAGGCATCGAGGGTGCTTGGTTCTACCCAGGCTCGGGGGCGACATGCGACACTCAACAGTTGCGCAATGGACAGGGTCCGACCGACCAGCCACAGGCGAACAGCACACCTGCACAAGGGGTTGATGGGAAGGCGATGGACGAGGCCAAGACTGGTGCGGCCCAGCAGCCAGGAAGCGTAGGGAACAATGCCGATGACCACATGGGACATCCTGGTGGTGTTGCCAATGGCGACGAGGTGGGTTGTCTGTGCCTAATGTTCTGTGGTATGTTGAGCACAGTGCTGGGTATGGTGGAATGGTCTTCTTGGGTTGCTGGGTCGTTGTTGATGGTGGATGTTTCTTTTGTGCTGTTTCTTGTTTTCTTCTCATTCTTTTTTCTTTTGCCTGATTTGCCCAGAAGGGGTGAGTACAGACTTGTGAAGCATCTGTGACTGGAATGTTGGATTGTGAATCTGCCCGGTGCTCTCTTTTACGCTGTGCCTTTTTTAGGCCGGCACCAAGTGCCTTTACTACAATTGGAGTGAATGATTCATTCGCAAAGGGTGTGAATTGAGTGGGAGCAGTCATTACCTGTGAGCCCTTTGCTATTTCTGAGACCTTTAACCCATGCTGGCTAGTGCTGTCATGGGGGGCAATGATCAATGCACACGACCCGCTACTTCAACTCACCAGCTTGCAGGTTTCAGAAGAGACAGAAGAGAAATCATAGCATTATTGGATTCGTTTGCTATGTGGGGTTGGGAGGGTGCCCTTCCTCATTCTTCGCCTCCACCCCTCTGACTCTGCTCCTGTCAACAGTTTTTGGACGATTGATACAACTACCCGTTTCCAACAGCCTGCTGTGTGCCACTCCTGTCACACTCGGAAGCATCTACAGCATCTTACACAGCACTGAAAGAGCCTCAGTTCATAACCAAGTGTTACAGATGGGGCAAACTTGATGTTTCTTTTCTCTGGTGGTGGTTCCAGTCTGGCTCCATGTGTGTGACAACAGGAAGGGCCATTTTCCTGCGGGGTTGAAGAAGATCCCGATGGGGAGTTTTCATACTGCGGTGGCGAGGTGCCCAGGCTGGGTGGACCGCGGATTGTGAATGTTGGGATCCCAGGGCCTGGGGTGCAGGCCATGTTGTGGAAGCGGGCATGGAGGGACAAGGTGGGCAATTAGGGAGCTGTTCTTTTATCTCGCATTCTTGGACTATGAACATGCAGCTCAGGGCCAGTTCATGCCTCACAATTTGGGCAGTATGTTGAGCAGAACAATGTAGCATAATGCCACTTCTAGACTCTAGATTCTAGATTTTGTGAGGCCCCCAGAACCTAGTATCCAAGACTGTGCTCATGATCCAGGTGTGATAATATCAGAGTCTCTGAAACTTGCACGCTTGATCTATCGAGGAGCCTGCTAATGCTGCAGCACACTGCAATGTCTTCTGACAGCAGCAACTGTCCTTTTGCCACTTCCCTTTGTGGGACAAATTGTGGAATCAACTGGATTCTTCCCATGCTGTTTTGTGCATTTCTTAGATTGTAAATATTGGATAGCTACTTGGAAGCTTGCGTGTCTTTGTTTCTCGTGCTTGTTGTGTTTGCATCTTGCTGCACTGGAAGACCCTCCACAGCATTTGTGCAGGTTGAGAACATCAAATGTGTTGATTACAGAGAGGCTGATTCCTTGCATTCACTGCTTCATTCCTGGTTTCGAGATCGTCTATTAGAGTATCTTTTCTGGTTTTGCACTGTGCATCTAGTATTTGCTGTGTCTTTGGGGTGCTGTCCCAAGAACTGGGACCCCATGGGGATTCTACGGAAGGGCAAGACATCCACGACTGGTTGATTGGGGGCCAAATGACTTGCAGTATACAAGATTGATGAAGTGTACAGGTTGTGTGAGATGGCAATGGCCAAAAGTGCACACAGCTACACTATGCTCCAAGCAGCATCAAGCCTCTCTTTTAGCCTGATCGCGTTGGCCAATGAGGAATATTTTTTGTGAAAGACTGACTCGTTGTGGCAGTTTCTGAATCTTGCGAGCGCAAAGCAGTTTTGGTGGAACATGCATTGTGACAGGGCCTTGTTTGTGCTGCTTGCCCTTTCTGCTGAAGGTGGTGGAACCCATTATTGATTTGCTCATGGAGACCTGAGGCATTGATTTTTCGTTTGCTGGTGCCGCCCTGTGTGCACATGTTCTTCTTGTTGGTCGTTTAGTTTTCCTGATTTTTCGCCTTACAGCTGTGATACCTTCTGTGGCTGGACAGATTCTTCCTGCTGTGGTGAATTTCGACCCGGACTTGATCTTTGTCTCTGCTGGATTCGATGCCCACCGTAAAGATGACATCAACGACAACTTCGTTGGGTTGTTGGATAGGCACTATGAGTGGGTGACTGACCAGATCGTCCAAGTTGCCAACAGGTGGGGACGCACAGACACTCTGTTGTGGCGGATGAGCATCCGCTTATTGTTTCCGCGTTTTTTGGCAAGCGAGATGCTCTCATGCTGTTCTCACTGTGCCTTGGGGAAGTTGCACTAATGTAGGAAGCAATGAAACTGCTGGGGTATCTTCTTGGTGCAAAAGAACTTCCCATGCTCTTATAATTTTGCAGATGTCTGCTGGTGCAGCAGGAAAACCATGGAGCGATGGAAAGTATGAATGTTTTGTTCTCACTATTTGCGTCAGTCCCCGTTGGTCTAGGTGCTGTTGTTAGTATTTGTAATGTGTACCACTGCGCTGAGTTTCCACGCTTGGGAGTTAGTCTTGTGAAGAGGTTTGGAGACAACAAGTGGAACACAAGCTGAAGCTGTGGTTGCAACATTATCAACCTATTGTATACGTCAGACTGCATCACCCCTCCCATCTCGGCTCCAGCCAGGCAGCTGCTGCACACACAGTGGACATGGTATACTGAATGAAGCATGTGCATCTCTTACAGCGCTATTGTTTGCACTATTGTTGAAGCAGTGTTAGTATTGCCGACTGTGATGTGCTGTATTGTCCAAAACCACCGTGTATGCTGCCCACATCAAACTGTGATGTGTGTATGCTACAATGGTCAAAGCAGATGCTTCCAATGCTCCCACACCCAAATGACCAAAGAAGGGTTTGTGTTTGAAGAGCACCAGTCACAGGTTGTTGCCAAAGGATATTGAAATGTCATGAGTTTTGAACTGGGCATCTCTTTTGACCGACAAATTGAGGCATGATGCTAGTTTCGGGGCTCATGATTCAAGTGGGCAGGCTGCCAGAAATGAGTATGTGAATTCGCTAAGTGGGCAGGAACAGCAGGCATAGCAAATGCACAGACACTTGTGTGGTTCAGCTTGCCTGTTGTAGGTGTCTTGCAGCGTGAACTGATGCAGAAATAGGAGCTGGCATATTCCAGAGCTGTATTGAAGGCAATTTGGCCACTGTGCATCCTGATTGCAGCCCTTGCCTTGCCTGTAGCACCTGTGTGGCCAAGCGCCTTGTTCCCTGGTCTTAGGTCTGTGAAATGCGACCTTGCTCTTGAAGTGCCGCCCAGCATGACATGGTTTGCTTTGAGGCCTAAACATCGTTCACGTTATGGAGCAAACAATTCACAACATTTCCTTCTGTTTTGCTGCCACTGCAGGTGTTGTGGAGGTCGTGTTGTCAGCGCTCTTGAGGGTGGGTACCGCATTCAGGGTGGCATTGTTTCTGCCTTTGCTCGGAGTGTGGCCGCCCACGTTCGGGCTCTGATGGACACACACACACAAGCTTGGGACCCCTCAGAGGGAAAGGTACAATTTGGAAGGAGCACAACAGACCTTGCTGCTAATGGCCACGTAGCTGTTTCCCTCTGTCTGGGTCATCGAGGTCATGCGTACAGACGATTCATTGCTTTCTTGATTTTTGTTTCCCGTCACCTGCATCCACAGTGCGGGAAAATTGGAACTGTGATGCGTGTCTCCTGCCTTCATTCCCAAGGTAATAGTAGCTACATCGTAGATAGCTGCTGTTCTTGAGGCCTGTAGTGCTGGTGACATGCGCTGTGCTGTCAGAAAATGACGTGCTTCTGTGGCCAGTTCATTTCAACACATTGAGCCGCGTTCTGCTGCGTGGAAGGCTGCTGCAAACTGGCGGCAGCTTACTCATTCTGTCTATCGCTCCAGGATTGTCGCCAGGTTGTTTCGACAGGCACGTGTATGCAGTCGTTGTGAAGAAAATGCAGACAGTTAACAGTGTAAAGCCGCCACTTTGGTTATGAGTCTTGTTCTTATGATGTGCATAGTTCGTTTTCCATTTTTCTTGTCGCTCATTTCGGCTCCTGTGTGCATGGGAGATGGAGTACCGACTGTTAGCTGCCCCTCTCCACAGACTTCGGGCTTGTGTGCCCGCAGGGGCAATGTGAAGTCCGTGTTTTCCGGAGTATGACATTTAAGTCAGGGCGCTATTGGAGCGTGTTGACAGGTGGCCAGCACTTAACACAGCGATGGATGGCTGCTGTGCAGTGGGAACGCACAGTGGAACACGCAAGGCGAGAGAGGCGGAAATGCAGGCAAGAGGGGATGCAGGATCCTGCCAAGGACGGCAGCGCGGAACCACCCGTTGCTAACAATCAAGGTGAAGGTCCTGGAGCCACGGCACAACCAGAGATACCAGAAGGCGCCAGCGATGGGGCGACGCAGACCAGACCTGAGAGGAAGCGAAGGAGAGTTGAAGGTGGGTTGGAGGGTGATGAACAGTGTCTGATGAACAGCACATCTTGCAGTGGTGGGGTTGATTGAGTATATCATTTGCATGTCAGTGAAGGGTGACCCCTGCTGTTCCACCTGAACAGCTGGGAGCTATGGCATGAAGCCCTGGGACGAAAAAACTGATGAGTTGCACGGCAGGCGTGTCAGAGTAGCGTGGCCTGTGAGATTGTCATGCAGATGTTCGCTGTTGCTATCGAATGCAGTGCTAAGGGGGAATATGGTGCAACAGTTCTCTGGATTGGGTGGTGGTCCTCTGCGAGTACCAGGGGCAGCAGGGCAGTTCGAATTAGTGGCTACAATTGTGGACTGTTGCGCTGCACGTGATGTGGCTGGCGCTGCTGTCATACGTGCACTGCATACGAGTCCAGATGGCACCGCAGCGAATAGTGTCAAGTCGAGACTTCACCCGCCTGTCGAGTTGGCTTTAGCCTTGCGCACGCAAGTTCTTCTGGGCGCTGGAGCACTGTGCTGGGGCACCCTGAGCATCTAGAATGTGCTTGCCTTCAGCCTCGCCAGCCAGGTCCTCTCGTTGTGTCAGTGAAGTTGTATCTGTGCAGCAATGCGGGTGCCAAACTGTCAGACCCGCAGCGCTGTCTGTCTGCCCACGCGTTTCTTCACCGCCAGTCAGTCGAGCTTCCATCCTGGGAGTGCTGGCTGCAAAACCTAAAAAACAATACCCTAAGCCCTTAAAAGAACTTAAGAACCTATAAAACACCAAGAACCTACCTAAAACTGTACCTACAGTACTTGAAAAACAGTCCTATGTTCAACTATACTTTGTGGACTCCATGCGGTATTCTGTTGCTTTGTGGATTGTGCTTGTTGCGCGCTCCTGTGACGGATTTCGATTGGCGATTTTGCAGTGGACTACACCGCGCTTCAGGAGCAGATGGAGCGAGAAGCATCGCAGAAATCCTGACGCCTCCCTGCCTCAAAGATGAAGACAGCCGCCTCGACACGAGGACCGTGTTTAGGTGCGTGTCGAAATCGAGCTGCCATGGGCGCGTTGCGCAGATGGCTGCACTGGGTCGCGGATGCATCGCCCGAACTTCGTGATGTGCCCTGCGTGCCAATTTCGATGGACAGGATGCAACGGTAGACGTTTAGTTGCTGGGCGGCTTGCTCCTGCTCCACGCGGTGCTGACTTTCGGCTGTAAGTAGCTACACACTATGGCCCTGGCCATTGGAATGGGTTCTGGGGTTTTGAATCCTGCAGATGTTTGTTGGCAGTTGGGCTCTCAGTCGCCAATTTCGAACTGGTTGCTGGACTTTGGTGTAAGATGCCGTGGGTGTCCTCTGTCCATGCCCGTGATGACCAAAACCAGAGTTTGCGCTCGTCAGCAATGGGACAGCGGATGGCTTGGTTGCCGATTTTGATGACTCCTGTGATGCGCTGGGGAAGGTTTCGATGGTCATACTTTAGACAGTGTGGCATTTTGCTTTCAGTGCATTGGGTATTTCTTTTGCTGTGCATGCAACCATCAGCCACCATGCAGGAGGCCTTACACCAAGGGATGAACCAAAGTGTAGAAACGAAGCAGGAGGGGGATGTTGTCGTTGTGGGGCAATAGTGCTTTTTCTGTGCAAGGCTGTTGACCATGTACCAGTTCACCCGTGTTTTTATGGAGTGACATCATCACACGTAAGCCAGGGCCAACAGTGAGCTCTGGGTGAATGCTTGCCTGATTGTCCCATGGGCAAAACTAGGCCGTTGCACATGCAAGGCAGTTGGGCGCTGTTTCCAACTTCGCAGTGCGCTCACATGCCTCCAATTGCCCGTCTGCATCGTGTATCAACGGTAAGCCAGACAAAGAAAGTCCCAACTATGAGAGACCCGGATTGCCCTTCATGAGACACAACAGCCCCTTCTGTGTTCCCCAGCTTCAGCGTGATACTTGAGAACACAGGTGCCACCTCATCCTGGCAGAAGAGAGCCGGATCCTTCGCCACACAAAGAAAGCAAGGCAATACGACGGTGTAGGTTGCGTTTTTTTGTTTGTTTTGAAAACAATGTTTTCCCTCGAATTTCAAATGTATTACACTGTGTGTAGCTTGCGTTTGCAGCTTCGACGGATCGCGGGCGCCGCCCACTGGGCGGAGAACTGGCCATTCGGCCGCAGTATGACGTGATGATGATAGCCTCTCGCCAACCAGTGTTACTCCGGCGCATCTGTGCACCATGAAATGCTGAACAACGTGTGGACTTGTTCAGCATTGCATGGAGAAGAGAGCCGCTGGCACAACAACTTCAATGGTTCGCTCATTCGCCAACTCTGCGCATCAGAAGTCGCTGAAATTTCGACTTCTGAAGTCAATGAATTCCCTTGCGTTACAGTCCAACACATACTTTTGCCTACAGCCCCGCACGACTTGCCACACCATGTCCGCATCCGGCACTGGCACTCACACGACCTGGTAATCTCCCGTCGTCAGCGCCTTCTTGCAACCGTATTTGATGGCCGCCCCCGTGCTCGAGTCCTCCACGGATTCTATGCTGATGTCGCACAGCGTGGAAGCCGCTGTGAAGGTGACGTCCACGGGGAAGATGTCATCAGCATCTGGCGACTGCACGACGAATTCCAGGGCCCCGTTGCGGTTGGAGGCGTCGATGAGGTCGATGTTCCACATGAGCACGTTCTTGCGCGACACCCATTGCCAGTCTCCGTCGCACTGCGTGAGGGAAGGAGACTGTTAGTTCTTGGTCGATAACTGTACGTCTCCGCACTCAGTGGCACAAGTTTGCAGTCAGCCACACTGATCTCAGCTCATTCACAATTCTGGGCTTGCAAGGTTGATTCTGCAATGCGTTATAAGGTTATAACGCACAGTGAACACTGTGGGAAGGGCAAGGATGACACTGTGAATTCCGGCCTGCACTGCAATCAACCGCACAGTATGGAACAGATCCACATGGCTCGCACAGCTACTAAGAAACACTACAAAAGGGAGCAACAAGGAAGGGGGCTATGCTGTTGCACAGCCTGCACTGCGCTGCTCATCTATAGCTGACAGGTGCAAGGACATCATTTTGGCAAATGCAATGTCAAGGGGCAATTCCATGCGAGCCTTAACATGCTCATTTGAAGGCACCCATGCTGACAGCTAACAAGCAGACACAAGGCAGTAATCTGCCACATTTTGATGCAAGCAATCAATGCCCGTTTGAGTGTGGAATCAGCCCCATGGGCTCAACGCACCTGGTTGACCGCGGGCTGCCTGTCACTGGGCAGGGGTATGGCGATGGCCACGCCCTGCAGGTCGAACCCCTCTGTGGCCTCATAGTCCATGTTCACATAAGTCTCGTTGCCCGAAGCGCTGGGCCAGCAGTTGATAATCAGCGGCAGCCTGTCGTCATCCCTGCTGGACCAGCGCCATTTGAGGACCCCCAGGGCAGTGCCTACAGGGAAGGGGCGCTCTGGGTCCTTGAGGGCCAGGCGGCCCTCGGAGGCGTGTAGGTTCTTGTCGATGTTGGGGTGGGTCTTGAATTGGAAGCCGCGGTTGGCCCCTGTGGCCAGACCCACCACCAGTTTGGAGGCCTCTTCCGCGTTCACCTGCACAAAGAATTGCAAGATAGAATGTTGTCAGAGTGAGGTCGCAGACATGGTTGTTTGTCACGATTCGACTCGGTTGAATAAGCCCAAACATGGTGCAATTGCTAGACAGATACGCCTGCTGAAAATGACCGAATTCTCAACTTGATATGACACAAAATCATACCGTAATTATTGCAGCGTGGTTGCTTCACTGGACAGCCCAGAATTGAAGCTATATTCTTCTTCATCAATGTCGCACCTAAAAGTGCTTTGCATGCCAGTGCTAGGCAATTCTTTGTTCTAAAGCTGGGCCGTACTGTTCATTTTCTCCTTGTTTGTCAGTAGAAAGAGGTCCAAGACATGCCACTGGTGGAAGATGCCAATGCGGCCTCCCTTGTTCCTTGCATCGACGACATGACCTTCCAAGCACCTTCCGACGCCATCCCACAACAAAGCACAGCAGGCCCACTTCCTGAAGCTGGCCCGGCCAGTCCTGCCCTTCTCAAATCTGCCCTCCCCTTCCCACCCAAAGCTGACCAACATCGTCCCAAAGGCACCCCAAGGACAGACATCTGTCGTGTTTGAACAACACTATCAATGGGGCCGCAAGCCCTCCCACCCACCAGAGCAATACAAAAATCATAAACCAAACAAACGGAAGAAAAAGAGACAACACGAGAAAACTTGGCGCCAAACCCCGTCCCCGAACCAGTTCCCGCCCAAAGCGTCACCACCTGAAGCGTCACGACGCCCTGCACCTCCAGCATCTCGATCCCGCCGTCCCGGTTGAGCGTCGCGCTGATCTTCTCCTCGATCGAGATCGACACCGGCTCACCTGGCGGCGCGGCGGCCGCCGCGGCCGCCGCCCCCGCCCGCCCCGCGGCCGGCTCCTGCACCACCTCCCCCTCCGCCCTCAGCGCCTCGATGAACTCGTTTCCGCGCCGCCCCTTGCCCAGCTGCATCCCCCTCCGCCCGCCCTTCGATGTCCGGTCGTCCCGGTCGCGGGATCCCAGGTCCAGGCCGGTCGTGGGCCGCCGGTAGCTGGGCGCGTAGTCGCTCTCCCCCGTGCCCAAGGATGACGAGATCGCGGACTCCACGGTGCTCTGCAGGTGGGAGACGAACTGCCCCGTGCCGCCGCCCCCGCCGCCCGCCCGGTCCAGCTTCGCCTTCTCCGCCCTCTCCCTGTCCAGCTTGCTGGCGTGCTCGCGCATCTTCTCTCGCGTTTCCTTGATCTTGCTCTCGATGATCATCTTGTGGATCTTCTCCTCCGTGGACTCCATCTCGATGTTTTGCTTCACCTGCTCGCATGCCGCGCGGGGAGCTCACCGTCAGAGGAGCGCCTGTCGTTTGATTGCGCCTCCGCGGGCCACAAGGGCGTCCTGGCAACTTGCAGGCGACTGCGGGCACACACACAGGCCCACTGCAGAGGGCTGGTGTGGATTCTGCTGTCGTGCATGCAGGACAGAGACAGGAGACTGTCCGGTGATGGTACGCCATCTACTCTGACTACAGGGCTCAAAAAGTATTCGGCCATTCAAAGCTTGTGTCAGCTTGGGTATTCTCCGTTCTGGCATCGTGAGTGTGACAACAATACAGTGCATCGCAGCTGAGCCAGATAATCGACAGACTCCTTGGGGACCTTGCCTCGTCACCACTGACTCTGCTCCTTTTACTTTGGGACATGCCTCAAGGTCAGGACCCACAGCAGCAGGTTGGAGTACACTGTTATGGAACAGTAGCGCATTTCACTGCCATTTCGGTGCCTCAGAAGCGCTTTTGAACATCGAATAATGCTTTCAAATCACCACTCATAAATCTCCAGGACAGCTTCCAGTCTGTCTGCAGCATTCCTCCCATGTTGCATGCACGGATAGGTGGACAACACCACCTCCACACAATCTCCATTCGCACACACTGGGTGCCACAGGAATCGCTCTACAGAGCAACAATGTGTGCTAGTATTGATGTTGCCATTCGTGTCGTCAGCTTCATGGTTATGCTTTTTCCACAGCTGCTTGCACAACATTCCCTAAGCCCATCTCCACCCATGAATATCCACTTCATGAATGCTGCAAACAACTGTCCGTAATGACGGTTTCTGAAAGCACAGTAGTAAATACATACAGGCACCTGCACAGTGAAGGTGCCTATCGACATGTTGAACATCAACATACCGTGCATATTTGCATTCAACCCCTTGTTCTTCACCTTGGATTGTGGAATGTACAGACCATTCCACACAGAGATTGCTTCAATTTGGCACTCGTGTTGAAGTCCAGCAACTCGATTCGAAAATCTGCACCCACCTGCTGCACCCGCACATTCTCCTTCAAGCCCATTGAGATGACCTCATCAAAAGCGAATATGAGTTCAAACGCAGACCTCCCCACACCCTCCTCGTCCATTGGAGATGCGTACTCAGGAACAATCTTGGACAGCAGTCGAAGGGTGTCCAAATCATCCAGGATGTTGCTTTGTCGGTTGGTGAGCAACAGGAGGTATAGGCCCTGCACATGCACACGATTCTTCAAGTTCTGTGCCAACTTGTTTTGTTTCTTTTCAGTTGTTAAGCATTCAAAATTGATGCAACCCGGTGAAGTGCAGGGCTGCAAACAGTTTGGGGAAATGTTCTAGATGCTTCAGTGCCTGTCAACGCCTTTAAATGAGACTATTTCTGCACAAACAGTGGAATTGTTTCTGCCAGGTTCAGGTACAAATCAGCAATCCGTACTGTGTGACTGCACACCATATCAATCAGTCACAGAAAACAACATCGTTTGAAGGTTGCCTGAAACTTGGCTGCACATTCTAGGGAAGACATGATGCGGTGCTCAGCACTCTAAAAAGCTCAAGCAGCTCTCAGGCACAGTGACTCTTCCTTCTAGGGAATGTGCTACCTGCCCTCTACAATATGAGGGGTGTGGAAAGCATGATGGTGGTATTCCTGGCGTGTGAGCATCTTGCGCATGAACACACCCATCCAACACTGGCGATCTTCAGCTTCTGGATTGCAGCTCATTTGATCAATCAGGAAGCAATGTTGCTTGCCCTGGGTGACAATGAGACGACACAGTGCTACAAGCGATTTCCACTGCGCTCTGAGACTTTTGTATCATGTTGCACAATACCGGACTCAAAAGCAGACTCTAAAGAAACACACTCACAAGAACGTCGTTCACCAGCGGAGTGCCCATTGTGTGACTTCATTTCTCTGTCAGAAAGGCAAACAAGCGGACGGATGGCGACACCCGCACAGTGGCGCCAACAGAGGGGCTATGCTCACGAAGCAGCCACGCGATCGGCTCACATTCGCCACCCAAAACCACATTACCGGAGGATCAAAATCACCCAGCACGCTGTCCCCCTTCTCCCAGCAAGCCACACTGCCTAACCACGGCAACACCCCCGTCGTCCGGACCTCCACCTCCAGGCCAGCCCCAGCAGCACCCCCATTCTACCGACGGCCCCGGCCAGCCCTTCGTCAGGCGCGGTAAGCAATCCCCAGCGGCACGTGTGCGCCTGCGGATCTCACCTCCATCGGCTGGAACACGTATCGAATGTTGTCCGTCTCCACGTACGTGTGCTGCTTGCCGGTGCCCACGAGCTTGGGGAACGCTGACAGCAGGCCCTCCACGCGGATGCGGCTCATCTCCACGAACTGGCGGGACACCAGCGCTGCGAGCGGGGCAGGAGCAAGGGCGCGAGTCAGCAGAGGGCCACCCCCGCCACGGGCCGCATCAAAACAAGGGCGCACAGGCCCGCGTCCAACGATTGGGAAATATCCCACCGGTCTACACCCTCTCGGTCGAATCCCCAACCCTGTTCCCCCGTCTGGCGTTCGTCGGAATGCGGGGACCGATTGCCGGGGAACTGGGCGGCGAGGCATCGCGGGACGCGACCGGGAGCGCTCACGTTTGCCGCTCTTGGTGATGATCGCCGCCGCGAACACCACCATGGCTGCAGGTGCGCAGGCGCCGGGCTGCGCGGCTGGTCGCCCGCGGGACAGCTGTTGCGGGCCTGGGGCAGTGGCGAAAGGTATGTTGGCCCGACATTGTTGGGCACTCTTGTGCACGCGGAATGCCGTTTGGGCTCAGTTCTTGGAGACCATTTTCTATTCTTCCGATTTTTGGTACTGTGTAGCAATAGTAAATGGAAGGCTCGCTTCTTTGTTCTGCATTACACCGAGCGCTGGCGCCTTCTTCAAGGCACCGACATGCCGTCCAACAGAAGGTAGGGGTCTCGTGCCACCACACAAAGATGCGCGGATGCAAAGCCTAAGTTGCATAGGTTTGGTGACCAACACCGCGACATGCGACGTCAGGGCCTCACGACCACAGGTTAGACATTTGCCATATTCTTGCACTTGTCACCATTGCAGGTTCATGCTTGGCTATGGTGTGAATTGGGATCGTGATCAAAAGTCATCACACCAAGAGATGGGTGGCTATTCTCCTATTCCAGAGTTGCGCATAATCGCCGACGGCCGCCACCATCAGCAATGTTGGTTGAGGCAACTTGGGTTCGCATGAAGCACAACGGATGGTGGCTTGTTCACCTCCCATTCTGTTACATGGCGTTTGTTGATTGATTGATTGAAATACAACTGGCAGAGAATGGCAAAGTCGACATGGGCCTGGCAAAGTGGGCAGCCTTTATCAATCACTTTTCCTGAAGCCCAAGATCTGACCCAAGACCACTGTCTGCCATGCCAGCCCATCCTCAGCAATGCACCCCTGTGTGCCAGCCTCAAACATAAGACCTGTAACAAACTGCTCACACTGTCCACAGAACTCCATCACTTTCGCTCTTTGGAACCCAACAGCAAGCTCACTCACAAAATGCCATTCCCTAATGGACATTCTATTCCACGCTTCCTGCCCTGCAGCAACATGGCCATCAGCTATTCATTTTCAGCCTTCAACAGGCGAACACACGTCTGATGTAGAGGTCTCAATTTCAGACACTGTCCACCACATTTCAGACACCTAAAGTGTAGGACACAACACCTACGAGAAACACTGTTTTGCGACAGTCCAAAGAAAGCCAACTAGCCTTCAACCAATCCCCTCAATCCTCCCTCTTTGTCAGGCCATCCTTCCCAGCTGCTTCCCCGCTGTCTGGCACACACTCCTCCTTCAGAGGCTGCCCACATTCACAATTCACATTCACATTCCCATTCTCGGTCACACGCAAATCCACATTCACATTGCTGGCCTCCTTGGACGACTCGTCTTCACAGACCTCTTCCTCACAGGTGGCGGCCCCCATTGCGCCCGCCTTATCCAACACAACTACATTGTCATCCTTGGGGTGTGCACCTGCACCGCTGTTACCTTTGCCAGTCGATGCACCCGTGTGCGATTTGCTAGCTTGCATGGGGTGACTGGTGTCACCATCCCTATCAACGAACGCTTCGTTGGCCGAATCCTGAATGTTTTCCTGCATCTTGTCGCCTTTGGCAACATCCACTTCGTCTGGCATTGCCTCGTTGGCTGAATCCTGAACGCACACCCCCTGCATGGGGTCATCTTCCTCCTTGGTAGAACTATGAATCCCATCTCCTGAGGGACCATCCTTGCCACCATCCTTCTCAGCTGGCAACTCTTCTTTGACTGCATCCTGAGCACGAGCATTCATGCCGCTGTCAGTGTTTTCTGCTACAGTCGACTTCTTGTCACCATCTGTTTCCATTTCAGTACCCAGAGCGCCTTCCAATTCCCTTGCGCCCTGGCTGGAAGGCTCTTCGGATGTCCCACCACCGATGTCAGCTGCCACTGCGCCCTGGCCCGTATCACTCGTCTCACCCATTTCCCCGGCCTCCTCTTCATTTGCACTTGGCTCTTCGCCTGTTGTGCCCTGTTTGTCAGGCTGCACTGGGCGCTCAAAGGTGGTTGTGGCAAAATCCAGGAAAGCGTCCCACACACTGCGCTCAAACAGGACAAAGTGAACTTCCTCCAGGGAGCCTGCTTTGTCCCTCGCAGCGGTCAGCGACACCTGAAAAGAGGAGTATGGGTGGTAAGTCAACAATCGGCACAACTGTTGATTCCATGGAATCATGTCCGGTTTTGTCTGTGAAATGGATATGGCATTAACGGAATAGCTGTGAGGCTGCAAGCAGGGGTTCGTTGCCTTGGAAGGTGCAAGGGTAGTGCAGCTCTCTGGACTAGCCAATAAAGCAATGGCAAACAAATCCCTAGTGCCTTTCAGGCGACCACGAGTGCAGAGATCCCAACAGAGCTTGTTCAATACCCCAAGGATGTTTGTCTGCACACCAGCCAACTGCACATGCAGGGGCAGTGCTGTGTCCTATTTGGCACATGCCCCATCGCCCATGCCCAAACGGGCAGGGATGCTTCAAATTCAAGCATGAGAGCATTTCTGATGGTCCACCTGATCGTTCAAAAAGCCAACGTGTCCTTAAGAAGCGAAGTTCTTGGGATTCTTTTGCTGTGGAAAGAGGCTTGTGCACTGCAATCACCATTGTACTCTTGACTGCATACCAGCACAACAATCATGTGTCCATCCAGCTGCAAGCACACCTTGGCTGCCTCGTCAAGAGGGTACCCAAAGACACCACAGCTGATGGCAGGAAATGCTATCGTCTTCAATGAGTGCGAGTTTGCCAACTCCAGAGAAGACCTGCGTGGACAGCAGCAGCCCCTTTTAGAGGTTGAAGCAGCGGAATATTGGGGAGTGACAGCAGCCATCACACGCGTATCTGAACAAACTGGCGGCAGTCAGGTGAATTGTGGGGCAACCGATCAGAGCCTAACCTCTACACGAGGGTGGCACTGGATGCCTGATAGCTTCTGGACTTAGACGACTGTTATAGGTAGTATACCTGCAGTCCATTGCGACCTGGTCTCACTCACCTGCAGGGATGCGCAATGGCCACGGAAGAAGCAATTCACTGTGAGTCGTTGCCAATCCAGAAATGTGATTCACAGAAGGGCACAGCAGAAATATCCAAGTGTGATGAGACCCTGGCGCCTTCCACTCAAACATATCGGAAACTCAAGCACACTGTGCAGTAACGTATCCCCGGTTTGGCAAGGAACAAGAAACAACACAAGCCGGCATGGCGTTGTCTGGCACAGCACTAGCAAAGGGATGGTGTGTTTGCTACAAAGGTATGTCCAGCCAGGCTCACAATTCTTGCTAAGGAGGTGTCTATTGTCTGACATTCTCTTTTGTCTGCTGGTAGACACAATCTTGAAG